>JAYRBW010027560.1:0-33571 GCA_036023295.1 Invenusta paracnida
GATTTGCAGTACATGATTTCTACGGCGCTACGCGCCTAAAATCATGTTTGCAAATCCAATATATGAATACTATATTGACTTCAACCAAAGGCAAAAATGTGATTACAAATTTCTATTGTTTTTTAAATGCATTTTTAATATATTTCCAACAGACTGCAATGTATAAATCCATAGTTAGTTTCATTACAGTCTGCTAAGTTACTATTGTCTATGCCACAGAGTAGTATCAATAGATATACAATGTAAGTCCAGCTAATAGTTTTGAATCACTTCGAAGAAGATTACGATTAACTGAATCTGATTTAAATCGATTAAACCAGGTTTACTGAGTACGCATATATGATTATGTTATTCAATATCAGCTATACATGTATGACGATCAGGTAATTGGAGGATTTAAAAATAATAAAATGATCTATTTATAGATATCTATCTTTAAAATAATTATTATTACAGTTTTAAAATTTATACAATTTAGTCCGTTCACGTTTAACTATTTATGATACATAGGTATTTATATATAACTAATGAATCCTTATTTACAAAAATGGATTTATCCTAGCTACATATAACTAGTAAGGTTATCTAAAAAGTCATGTAATTCATTTTAGTGAAATATTTAACGAACAATTATTTTCCACAAACAACTTTATACCAGTGATTACAATAATCTTACTATACATTACTACCTTAAATAAACACGAGTAATGCATTCTTTTTGGTATCGTCTTTAGAAAGTTTGAATACCTTACTAAGAACATTTTAAATCTGTAAAAAGTGTTAATGACTTCTTCTTTAGATTAAAACTAAAATATTTCGCTTAACTTTATTAACTTATAATGAGTGAGTTACTTTAAGAGTTTCTAATGATGAAAAGTAAAATGATAATAGAATATGTAGCGATAATATATACTAAGCGAATAATTGCCAAACAGATATCTGTGGTCTAGATAATTATAATGAATTAAATATCAAAATTATAGAAATATCATTATTACAACAAAACTATTTTAGTACTTAATATTAATAGTACCTCATTTTAATTTTTCATACAATATTTTTAAAATAATTAAAGAAAAACTTGTTTGTAAGATTAAATTAAATGGCAAATTATTTTAATTGCAAAAACTATCCAATAATCAATAATATTCGGGAATGTCGCTGGAATAGAGAACTAATATCATTATGAAAATCCGGACCTCATATGGGGGTGAGATCAATAATATCAAGCGTAGTGCGGTTGTGTCGTCCTGTTGCATTTTTCCCACCACTCGTGTCACTCCAGTGCGAGCCCGAGAGGACCCGATATGGTTTTACCGGGAGGGTTACACTTCTTCCTTTCGGGGTTAGTAGGGTTCGGAGTAGGGGGTGAAAAGAGGATTGTGCTGCCATGGAAACGGAGGGCTGTAAAGGCGGTGGAGGTGGGATGACAACAACACGTTCCGCAATAGTGCTGGTGGCTGTAGTCTTGACACTTCTTCTTCTTTTAATCGTTTCACATGAAGCGCCTGGGGGCAGCAATTTATTTTGTTCGGGATTACACACGGATATGTGTTTTGTTAGACTGTCTCTGAAGAAAAAAGAATGTAACAAACGCTTTAGAAATACAAGTAAAGTGTAGAAGCGAAAAATTAAAATTAATGAATAATTTCAAATCGCGAACATAGGTAGCGAACGATGGTTACTAACCGGTAGACTGAATGATGTCATTTCTAAAAATAGAATGCACTCTGTTTGTGGGTTAAATATTAAGAGGTTTCCTTAGATGCAAAGCTCTATATTTTTTATAAATTATAATTTTAATAAATTCGCCTAATTTTATGATTAAAATACTAATTCAAATAGTAAAAGACATGTATAAATAGATAGATGAAATTGAAATCTATAATTAAATGATAGAAAGGAATGACCAGATATTTTAAAACAGAAATTTAAGGTGACATGCAAATTAGCTGACCGATAAAATTAATTTTATTTTTAATCGATTTTAAGATAAGCGCCAAATTACATAAATATTTACAAAAAAATAAAACAATCTAAATCTCCTAAATTTATAAACGAATCTATTATTCAGATAAGTGTTCTAGGCTAGTAAAAACTAAGACAAATAAATGCTTTTAATTTTAATTCCAAGTAGGTAACTTTTATATGAGACAGTGACCTACTTGAGCATTGTTGAATACAAGCAATGTTGACAGTTCAGTCTTTCAGGAAGCATCTCCTTATGGGGGAAGGAGGTAGCCACCGCGTGGGCGTGTTTCTCCGAGCGACGGTGCCGATAGAGATCGTTGTGTCCATGGAAACTCACTCGACACACGGGGCAATGGTAGTGGCGTTGGTCGGGGAAGTGACGTCGCATGTGGCGGACCAGGGTGCTGTGCCAGCGTGTCTTGAAGGGACACAGGGTGCAGGGGAATCTGCACTGAGCGTCTTCTGTGTGAAGAAGGGAGAAATGAAAGGTGAGATATACTTAATAAGGCAATTTTCACTCTAAAATGCATTATAACTTACTATACGAGAACATTCAGTTAAAGATTTTGATATCGAAAAAAAATAGTATTTCAATATTTTTAATAATATTGTAATAATCTACAGATTCTGATTAATTTAATTTTCAACCAATTATAATAGAAACTGATACTTACGTAAAGGATATTAGACCTATCCATCTAGTAAAAATTATATAGATAAAAAAGAAACTTTTATTTCCTGAAACATATCTAATGTTCTTAGTTACTTTTCGTGGCACTTTTTTCTTTATTGGCTGAGGACTTCACCGGAATATAGGCCTTTTTAGACGTGTGGATTCGATGGTGATTCAGAAATAACTGCAATAAAAACGAACAAAATTAAATTTCAAAAAATTCTCAATAGTTCAGTCAATAAAAAATAAAGAGATTAATATAAAAGTATAAAAAAGGTCACATGAATAAAATAAAAATGTTTCAACACAAAAAGCGCCAAAATGAACTGTCAAAATGACATCACATCATACATGCTGAATCGTTTAATGTGCTTAAACATAATGAAAAGAGTTAATAAATACCTAAACAGTTATTATAGCTTAATCAGTCTATGATTTCTATTATTGGAATTGTATAATTATTTCATGATGAAATTTAAAATAATTGCAAATTAGGTGTTATTTTGCTGCATATTTTTTTAAATATTATGCAGTGGCTATCAGTGTGGGATTGAGTGCAATTTGAAGTTACTATGGCAAAATCAATTATTAATAGAATAATAGAAGGATAATACAAAAAACTTCCATTATATGTTATCACTATATGTATACATTGTGACGATTCATGCAATTGTAACATACAAGCAGGAAATGCCCATGACAGAACACCAAACAATAGAATACCACTTAAATTCTGATAAAAGGGTGAACATTGATATTTTTATATTCCTTTGCATATCTAAGAATGTAATTATTCTTTCAATAATGTAAACTGAAAAGACGTTTGCATTTGTACAAAGCTGTTTATTTGTATTTGTTTAATAGAATAACAAGTTTATTACTACTTTGATAGGATGGGAGACACACTAGATACAATCATAGATATGTAGTCACTTACCACAAATGACTGAAAGCGCATCTGACAGAGATGGCAATGGATAGGCAGCTGATCTGGGAAGTGATGCTTCATGTGGACCAGGTAGTCAGGCCAGTTGTAACAGGCCTCTCGACAGATATGACACGCCATCAACCAGGATTTTCTTTGTCGTTCTTTCGTTGACATAGAGGGGGCATCAACTGATGGATTGCTAGCAAGTCTGAAACATACATAGTTATTGGGATTATTGGAGTTAGAGTAGACTAAAAATTGTTTTTTGAAAACTAGAGTATAAATCTGAAATGTATAGAACCTCTCATAAAAAATAGCTATAACAAATAAAAGATTCTATTGGAATATTCTGTAACTATATTTGCACAATTTACAACTTAATAAATATGGCCAATTTTGTTACATTTGACTGAAACTTCTGACTAAATTAATATCTAGAATATTCTATAGATACTTAATAGACATATCTAGAATCCAAATGTCTAAGTGGCTTAGTAATTTGACAACTTTACATTATAAATTGATTACTCTCTATTTTAAATTCATTAAAATTATTTTAAAATGTGTAGCTTTAATTAATTTATAGGTTATGAAATATTTCTTAGCCAAATAAAATTAATAAGCTCATCAACAAGTTAGTTTTTAAGCTGAGAAGATAAAATTATATCTACACATGATAGAGACAATTGGTTCAACCTTTGCATAAATTATTAACAAAATTTCAGTCAATTTATAAAAAGAAAAATGCCTATGTGCATGTGTTGCATATTCAGTATGATACAATAAATGCAAGCATATATTTTTATTTTAGATGAAAAATGATATTTAAATTCAATTTACAATACACCAATAAAGCTATTATTTAAAACATGAAGAAATAGTAGACTATTAAAAAGGACTATTATGAAAAAAATTTCATTTGATTATAAAAAAAATTTCTTGAAATATAACTAATTAACATTTTGGTGTGTTTTTAAACTATCAACCAACATAATCAACAAAACTTAATCATTTTTAATATTTAAGTTACTTTATATAAATTGTAAAACGAATATCATGTCTAATTATTGCTGTGCCTGTTAATTGGTTAATTAAAACAAATTTATCATGGAATTTGTTGAAAGGGTAACCTTACCAAATGTTATTTTAGTAGAAAAACATATTTACTTGATATATGTATGTATGTATATTGAGTAATGCAAATATAAATAAAACTTAATATTTTTACCTTGCATTTTCTTTAACATTGGAACAACTTCCAGGATAACGATATATTATTGAACTTTTCTTCAAATCTTCCTTACCTTGGACTGAAGATAAAGAACATAACAAGACTGTTTATTATACTTACTCAATTGGTGTAATGGAATATTTTAATAAAAATAAATATTTATCAATGAAGAGATTTGAGTAACACTATAGAAATTGGCGATTTATATCTTAAATTTAATAAAAAGCACAATAATGTATATTTAGCAAATGGTGCACTAAAAATTCTCACAACACAAGTAAAAAAATTGAATATATAAGGCAGAAAAGAATAAAGTTTAAAATAGGAATTAAGTAAACTGATTACATCAATTATATTTGGTAAATTTCAAATGTACAATTTTCTTTAAATGTCATACTTTTAATAAGAAATATTATTCATATATAAATTATTACACAATACATACCAAGAATTAATATTAGTATGATATTAATTATATTACCACTTGTTATATAATAAATATGAAATAAATTAATTCAATTTTATTTATTTGTAAGGTGCAAAGAAAATTTAGTTATAGAAAAAAATTGCAAAATTTAATTGGACAAATATTTTGAAAACTATGAAATTTAAGCAACTATGTATTTAGAATAAATACAATAAATATCACCTTCATCAAATGTTGAGAATGTAGCAAGAAGTAATATTATAGATTTCTTGCTACGCACAGATGAAATATCTTCATCCATTGTTTAGAAAACTAAAAATAAAAGATAAACTGTTAATACATAAATCAAACCATTAGCAATAATATACAGAATAAAAATAAGTTATATTTTTAATGTATCTTTAATATACAAAAAGTGTGTATTTGTGCCATATTATTGAGACTGTCATATTTTGTAAAGAAATAAAATGTGTTAAGTCTGTATTAAGAGTGTTTAATAAATTTGAATTCCCTATAGATATTAAGAATGCTTTTATAGCATACATTTAGCCCCAGCCTCAAAGCGTATCACCCGTTTTTGAGTGGGCCATTTTTAAATCAGTTTTTTATCAGGTTTCCATTGGACTTTAGGCTGAGCCCTGCTATTTTTCAGTCCAGTATAATTGCAGTCATCAACTTTATTTTACTTGACAGCTTGTACAAGTGGGTTCATATTGATGATTCCATTTTTTGTGGCTTAAAAAATGTGCTTCTTGCTTTTCAGCCTATTTTATTATCCACTATTTGCTTGGCCGGATTCGATAAAAGAGCCATCTTAATCCAAAACAAAAACTTGATTTTTGTGGCATTTGAGTGGATTTTACACTTGCTTTTTCTTTACCTTCTTCTCTCCGGAGTCTTGATAACATTTTGAGTTGTTGTCCATATTTGCTCATGACTCACCTCTCAGCCTTTAAATGCCAGGGCTTTCTCACATACATGTGCTCAGTGTTTTCTTTCCAGTATGGCTTAGCTGACCATGATATATATATATGTCAAAGTCATATATAGAAAACTATCTTATCTATCAAAGAAATAGATAGAATTAAATGTCAGTCAAAGTAACATATTTTATTTGTAGAATGCATAAGCTACACAGTGTGTAAGTGTACCATTAATTAAATGTCAGTCAAAAGAAAAATAATGATATATTCATAGAGTCAGAATGTGTAAGATGAAGGCAATATTTATGGTAATCTCCAAGTTTCCCACATTAAATTATTTGCGCTTTTTTTACATTTTTTTTAATAAGAAAACATAAATATTCATAAGTGTTTATAAGTGTTACAATAAGAAACATTATACATGAATCACAAGTAACAAATAATAATCAGAAGTCACAATAATGCCTAATCAAAACAAATATCTATTGTCTAATCCAATACAGGATATTTCTGAAAAAGTTAGTTTGTATAATGCTGCACCAGAAAAACTCCTGGAGTTAAGGATTAATACATAAATATTAAGTATTTTACTTTAATTATTTATTTTACATATTAATTTAAGTATTTAATACATTAAAAAAAATATATAAAAAATTTAACAAAAAAACCCATTAAAAAACACAAAAAAATGAAAAAACATGTATTAAACTTTAGCGGGGTGTTTAGCGGGACATTTAGTGGGACATTTAGCGGGACATTTATTTTATTTTCAAAAGATAATTTATATATTTTAAAACTGCTAATTAATTATCAATTGTCTAAGGCAAAGTTTAGCATTATTTTACAAATGTATTAATTAGTGTTTAAAAATCTAAAATTTGTATTAATTATAATCATTGAACAATTTAAAAAGTAATTGGTTGTATTGCATATTAATCTTAAATATATCTTCTTTTGTGTTTTTCTTTATGTAGCAAATGGAATTGCTGCAATATTGATATGGTGTAGCTTCTTTAGACCACCTATAATGATCGCAGACAAATAAATTGGAAAGGATACAAGATGAATGGACATAAAATTTATAAAATGCGTCAGAAAAGACTTGTGAATTACACAACAACATATTTTATTTCAGTTGTTATTATTATGTATATTTACTGATTTTTTTAAAATCTAACGAATTAGTATTAAAAATGTAATACATAAATTACAAAAATGTATAATATTATGTTTTTTCATTAAATTTGCTTGCTAATATTACACAATGTCCTATTAGATGCTAAAATTGCATAAAAACGTCCCGCTAGCCATTATGTATTTTTAAAAACGTCCCGCTTGATATCACAAATACTTCAAAAGTCCCATTACACACTATACTTGCATTAAATGACAATCTGTATCTTTTTACTATATAATAATGCCATTTTAGAATCTAAAATTGCATTAAAATGTCCTGCTAGCCATTATGCATTAAAAACGTCCCGCTTGATATCACAAATACTTCAAACATACCATTACACACTATACTTGCATTAAACGACAATCTGTATATTTTTACTATATAATAATGCCATTTTAGACGCTAAAATTGCATAAAAACGTCCCACTTGATATCACAAATACTTCAAACATACCATTACACACTATACTTGAATTAAATGACAATCTATATCTTTTTACTATATAATAACGCCCTTTTAGATGCTAAAATTGCATAAAAAAGTCCCACTAGCCGTTATGCATTTTTAAAAATGTCCTGCTTGATATTACAAATACTTCAAATGTCCCATTACACACTATACTTGCATTAAACAACAATCTGTATATTTTTACTATATAATAACGCCCTTTTAGATGCTAAAATTGCCTAAAAATGTCCCGCTAGCTGTTATGCATTTCAAAAAACGTCCCGCTTGATATCACAAATACTTCAAACATCCCATTACATGCTATACTTGCAAAGAAAGACAATTTGTATATTTTTACTATATAATAATGCTCTTTTAGATGCTAAAATTGCATAAAAACGTCCCACTTGATATCGCAAATACTTCAAACATCCCATTACATGCTATACTTGCAAAAAAGACAATCTGTATATTTTTACTATATAGGTACTAATGCCCTTTTAGACACTAAAATTGATAAAAATGTTCCGCTAGCTGTTATGCATTTTTAAAAACGTCCCGCTTGATATCACAAATACTTCAAACATCCCATTACACACTACACTTGCATTAAACAACAATCTGTATCTTTTTACTATATAATAATGCCCTTTTAGACGATAAAATTTCATAAAAATGTCCCGCTAGCCATTATGCATTTTTAAAAACATCCCGCTTGGTATCACAAATACTTCAAACATCCCATTACACACTATACTTGCATTAAACAACAATCTGTATATTTTTACTATATAATAACGCCCTTTTTAATGCTAAAATTGCATAAAAATGTCCCTCTAGCCATTATACATTTTTAAAAACGTCCCGCTTGGTATCACAAATACTTCAAATGTTCCATTACATGCTATACTTGCAAAGAAAGACAATCTGTATCTTTTTACTAGGTATATAATAACACCCTTTTAGACGCTAAAATTGCATAAAAACGTCCAGCTAGCCATTATGTATTTTTAAAAACATTGATCTATTGATCTAGATATATGTTGAAATACATTTTACACAGAAAGAATTGTAACAAATAAATATTGGTGTCACTGTTATATCAGTTTCTTTAATAACAGTAATTTGTAGAATGTATTATTAATATTGTATTAAATATTTGTTTTTGAGAAGCTCATTGTTTGACTTCTGTAACTTTTGTTTTGATATAAATACAAAATTTTGCAAAATATTATTATATTCAAAGAATTTAAATAAATATTCAAATATTCAGATTGTCTTTATTTGTAAGTATAGCATGTAATGGGACGTTTGAAGTATTTGTGATATCAATCGGGACGTTTTTAATAATTCATAACAGCTAGCAGGACGTTTTTATGCAATTTTAGCATCTAAAAGGGTGTTAATATATAGTAAAAAGATACAGATTGTCGTTTAATGCAAGTATAGTGTGTAATGGGACGTTTGAAGTATTTGTGATATCAAACGGGATGTTTTTTGAAATGCATAATGGCTAGCGGGACATTTTTATGCAATTTTAGCTTCTAAAAGGGCGTTATTATATAGTAAAAATATACAGATTGTCGTTTAATGCAAGTATAGTGTGTAATGGGACATTTGAAGTATTTGTGATATCAAGCGAGATGTTTTTTGAAATGCATAACGGCTAGTGGGTTGTTTCTATGCAATTTTAGCTTCTAAAAGGGCATTATTATATAGTAAAAAGATACAGATTGTCGTTTAATGCAAGTATAGTGTGTAATGGGACGTTTGAAGTATTTGTGATATGAAGCGGGAAGTTTTTATGCAATTTTAGCGTTTAATAGTACATTGTGTAATATTAGCAAGCAAGTTTAATAACAAAACATAATTTTAGGTATACATTTTGTAATTTATGTATTTCATTTTTAACACTAATTCATTAGATTTTTAAAAAATCATTAAATATACATAATAATAACAATTAAAATAAAATATGTCGTTGTGTAATTCACAAGTCTTTTCTGAGGCATTTTATAAATTTTACGTCCATTCATGTTGTATGCCTTCCAATTTATTTGTCTGCGATTATTATAGGTTGTCTAAAGAAGCTACACCATATCGATATCGCAGCAATCCCATTTGCTATATAAAGAAAAACACAAAAGAAGATATATATAAGATTAATATGCAATACAACCAATTACTTTATAAATTGTTCAATGATTATAATTAATACAAATTTTAGATTTTTAAACACTATTTAATATATTCGTAAAATAATGTAAAACTTTGCCAGAGACAAATGATAATTAATTAGCAGTTTTAAAATATATAAATTATCTTTTGAAAATAAAAAAAATGTCCCGCTAAACGTCCCGCTAAATATCCCGCTAAACACCCCGCTAAATGTCCCTCTAAAGTTTAATACATTAACAAGTAACCCCTATGGCTATACACTACTAAAAGCTGGTGGTGCAACCAGACCACCATTATCAAGCATCTCCCTATCCTTTATGATATATAAATTTAATTATATTTATTTTTTGCCAAAAAAATTTAATTGTGGGTGAACTACCAAAGAAGCGCCATTAATTTATACTAATATCTTTATCCCAAAATTGTGCAAATAAATTTGTTTTTAAACAAAATAAATACCTTTATGCTTGGTCTACTCTTAAATTCTTTAATATAAATTATAATTTAAAAATAATAATAAAAATGCAAATTTTGTTCTGTATTTCAATTTTGTTTCAATGTTATGTTTACTAATTTGTAAATATATATACAATATTAAGGTTGTTACATATAAATGTAAAATTCTAATATTGCATACAACATATTTTATAAATAATTTTAAATAATAAATATACAACTATTAAGATGATTAATATGAATAGGTATCTCTATTAACACTTTAACCTCTATGAGTATTTCCATACAATAATATATATATGGTGCTCTAGTGTCAGATGTCAGTTTCATGAACTACAATTTACAATTTTACTATATTACAAATCTAGCAAGATAACATTTTACAAATTTACAATTTACAATTATAAATGATTTTTACAAATCTGCAAATTTATGTGGTTGGGTTTCACAAACTCCAAATCACATGTCTTAGGTACTCTACAAATTCCTTACTAATTTATAGAAAAATTTATTGGAGGAAAAGGTGTTTAAAAATTTGTAATTTTAATACCTGACAGTGGCTATAAGTTTGTTTTCTGCTGGATTCTAATACTTTTGATGCTTGGCAACTGAGAAATTTCAAAATTGGTAATTAGTTTCTTCTTTATGGCTTAAAATATTTGTTAAGATTATCATGAATCATAGCACAAACTATAATTTCAGGGATTGGAAGTGACCTTGAATTGATCTTCATAGTATTGGAATTTTTTGCATATAAAGGCACATATATATAGGCTAGTTCAGAAAGTTTGTTCCAATTTTAAATCAAAAGCTACATCGATTATTTTGTGTTTTGGTGAGGTTTAAACACCCCAGCCATTGCAATAGAAATCTGTCAATCACTAGGTCAAAACATTGTGACAACTAGAACTTGTCTGAATTGGATTACAAAATTTAATGATGGTGAGTTTGATGTTAATGAAAAAGAAAGGGAAGGCCAACTAAATATTGAAGGTGTAAATGAGAGAGTGGAAAAGTGTCTGGTTGAAAATTGTCATGCAATATGTTGAGAAATAGCAAGTTAGCTTGATTGCAACTAGCTTTCCAACTGAAGGTAATTATTTTAATAAAATGAAAGACAATGATGATGAATAAGGTGAAAAGACTGCAATGATGAACAATTTTATTAAACTGTTTTCTAAGTAAATAACTTTTATTATTATTAAACTGTAAGTAAGTAATTTTTATTATTATTGAACTGTTTAAAAATAAAATACTTTTTTATATAAAACTATAATCTTTTTTCATAAAAAATCTGAAAAAAAACTTTATGAACAAGTCTATATATTAATAATTCTTAAATTGCATAAATAACTCTTATTTATAGTGATGTTATTATAAATTATTATATAGCAATCTAATATAGTACAAATGATAGATTTTGTACTTTTTTTCAGGAATTGTTTATATTAAAAGTGTAATTTACATTTGTAATTAGTACTTATGAAGGATACACCATAATATGCTCTTGATAAAAATGCAATTAATGCATTCATACTAATATATGAATAACATTAGGTAGGTAATTAAGAATCACAATAGAATGATATATGAAATAGTGTTTACAGTAGAAGATTTATATTATAGTAGCTAAAGAAATGACACACATTACAATGACATAAATGTTCATTTTTCAAGTGGCTCATCTTTATAGAGGGCACATTGACACTAGTTTCATAGAATTATGGATAATATTTAGTTAACACTAGAAGGGTCAAATATTTAATTTACCTAAAAAGACCAAACCCATCAATTGATGGCTTGTGATATAATATAACAGAGCAATGAACATAATATAACATTAGCAGCATTTATTAACATCTAGGATATTTCTTTTTGGAACATTTACCACATACAAGCCTTATAGGCATACACTATAAGTACTAAAACACAGTAATAATGGGCACATGAGTCTGTAAAAAGTAATAATACCATAATATGTGTTATGTAAATACTAATATGAGAATTTTCAATTTCAATGTGAGTTTTCTGAAACATTAGCATCTAGGACATTTCTTTATGGAACATTTACCACAAATAGGCTATTTACATGTATCACACCTGTTAGTTGTGCAGTTTTGTTGCAACAACCATCAGTCTGGCGTACTTTTGGAAGAGGTTCATTGTTGTCCACATTAGGTGTTTTTCCCGTAAGTTCTTTGCATACTTTTTGGATGAAGTCCATTCTGGGGATATGAATGTTGCACACTTTTTTGTATAAGATCCAACAATTTATTAGTGACATATCAATTATGTTATAAAAGAGGTGCATGGGCCACCTTCTGCTTGCTGCTTTGACAGAATATAAGCGGGATATCTGATCTATGGCATCTACTGCAACTTTGTTTTTGTTATAAAAAAGCACTGTTTCAGGCTTCAATTTCGGATTTTCATGACTGGGTATTTCTACATCACGATGAAGTGTACTGAGCATTACAACAGATTTATTACGTTTACACTGTTATGCTGTCAAAGTAGCCCCACTTTCAGGTTTGGTGAAATTTTTTGTTTCATGTACATTTTGTTTGGCTACAGCCTCTTGTTCTCTCCTGTTCTGTTGTATTGTTCCTAAAAAACTACAATTCTTTTGCTTCAATTTGGTTGTCAAATTTAGCAATGAAAAAAAATTGTCACATAACATGATAACCTCTGTTATACAATTGAGCCATTAGCTTGAGGACAACATCTGTAAAAACAGAAGAATTCTCATTAGATGATGGTGATGGTGATGACAATTGGCAGTGGCTGGTAATTAGTTTAGATGCATTAGTTAAATGAAAGTACATACTTTGTGCCAGAGTGTTGGTAGGTGTGTTCTAACAACAATAATCAATGTAATCAAATCAATCAACCCATCAATTGACCGGTTTGGTCCTTTAGAATAATTTTGATTGTTCTACACATGAATGGTGACATGTGTAAAAATATTTGTGTATATTCTGTAGATCAAATAAAAATAATAAAAGTCATGAAACTTTAGCATTATGGATAAATTAACAAATGTGTGAAATAAAAAAGAAAATATGGTATCCATCAATTGATGGGTTTGATCCTCCTAGTGTTAAAGGCACCTATTTTAACCACTCAAGCAAAAAGTTCATGAACAATCATCCTGTCGTGTGACACCCTTTAAAGTACATACTGTATTTTAACTTCCAATTAGTTAACTGTATGCTAAGCACACCAAATCGGGATTCACACTAACTGGAATTTAACATACCTGGAAGTTAGCTTAACTGTTCGTTCTGCACTAGGGGGTATATGTTATATGCAGGCCAATTTCACTAAAAAGACTTTGCTTCACATATTAGTTGAATATAATTACCTAGCTCTATAAGAAATAATACACAAAGTTTTTAATAAACTTTCAATAATGTATAGTTTTCTTTTCTTTGCTTAAATCCAAAATAAAATCTCTTTTTGATGGATGCTTTTTAAAAGTTATATAATGAAAACATAAAAGCATTTCCTTAATATGCTTCACTAAAAATAATTCTAAACTTAAAGGGAGTGTGAAGGAAAGCCTTAACTGGTATTTAGTATCAATAAAAGCATATTTATACATATTTCTATTAAAAAAATAACATAGTAAAAATATATAAGGTTTTAAATATCATTAATTTTTAAATATTTTTTTATTGCAGTCAGAATAATGGGTTCTAAGATTGGTCGGCAGCTCTTTTAATTGACTACTTTAGCAGTAGTTTATATGTCAAACAGTAGAATAGCAGCATAGTTGTCACCAGAGAATATATAATGCATGTATGTGTATGTATAAACAGAATATTAATATATATACATAAGAGACATGTTTCTAACATTCTTCGGTTGTCACATCGTCCTAGGATAATGTGGTAGTAGCCAATTTTATGTATTTAGTAGTCCTAACATAGAGTAGCCAGTAGCCAATTTTTCCATCGCGATGGGGTTCATTTGGACATGAAGAGTGATTCTCCACCTGAAATGGTGGAGAATGATTAGAATAATTTTTTATTAAAATAAGTACCAGGCATTATTTAGTATTATTAACAAGACCATAGCCTCAACAAGAGGTAGATGATACTAATAATTTATTGTTCTTTGGGACAATGTAAAAACTGGTACTTGCAATCTTGATATAAAATTAATAATTATATAATTAAGCACTAGTTTATAAATGTTTACATTATGCGCAGTGCATGTCATGTACTGACTAATAATTGATTTTACGAATATAATAAGATTTGTATGTCCAGAAATAATGTAGTGTATTCTGTTACAGCATCCATAATCGGTATACATAATAGCATAAGTTACTGCAAATTTTATATTTATTTTTATAACAGAATACATATAAATAAATTGATTGTTTTAGTTTGTAACAATTTTTATTCGCCGTAACTTATGCTATTAGGTATACCGATTACGGCTGCCGTAACAGAAAACACTCCGATGAAATAAAATGAACATAAATAATTATTAAGTTTGCACAAATAAATATTCAGAAAATTGCGTAGATGTTGTTAAATAAGGTAGTCCTTTTAATATAAATATTCATATTTGTTTTTCGAATCAAATCAAATCAATTTTATTTTATTTTGTGTTTCTATTTACTATTTCAGGACAGCTATTTAGCCTTAAAACGCTTACTGACACATTTATGATCTCATTAGTAATAAAATATAATCTAAAACATCCCTTTTCACATTAATTTTGCCTTTATGTAATGTATGTATTATAATTAGTACACCTTTGACGCTAAATAAGCAACAAACTAAGCGTCCAATTAGAAAACAAATGACATATTATATATTTATTTAAAAACGTACACCATGATGCACTAAATTGATAGGGAATATTAAACTGCATATTATGCTAAAAGCTGGGAAGCTAATTTGACCCCCTACCTTCGGGCTAAATAGGCTCTAAAGACACCTGGTGCTACTAGAGTTAAATCATTAAATTATTCAAAATATTATAAATTAACTTAATTTTTCTAGTTGCTTTTGTGACTCTTCATCGGATACACACGACTGAAAGAATGAAGAATATTTATCAATCACTATAGCAATATTTATAAAATTTTCGGCCGATAATGTGCGAACATTATTGTGCGAATAATTGTTTTTGAAAATCGCGGTCGATAATGTAGGAGAAAATTATGATTGTCCTAATTGATTATAGTATGTTGTCATTGATGCGCTTAACACATTAAAGATTATTTCATACGCCTGAAAATTTGCCAGTAAATTATATAATATATTTTCATATAATAAATATTACATTGAAATAAATAAAACTACAGTATGCAAATTTAGATAACATTTTTCATTTAATTTGTGCCGAACTAATCAAATGACTCGTTTACTAAGTTTTAAAAAGAATCGTAATTTTTTTTTAAATGTTAATAAACAATTATTAGTATTAAATAAATAAAACTACTAGAATGTAGATAGAATGTAGATAGATGCATTGCATACAAATAGTTTTAAATATATTCAAGTCAAATCCAGATAATGACGAAACATTCAAAGCATATGTGTAGAACGTCTAACGTCGCAATGTGTATTTTTAAAGGTCACATTTTAAAAAGTGTTCATGTCTCTAATCTGGCTTTCTATATTACACTGTGGTTACTAGAAATTATCGAAATTGCAAAACATATAAATACATTAAAAGTATATATATATTACACAATAATTCTATAAATAAATTTGTTACCCTTTGTGATGTTTGAGGAACACTTCCGGTGTTTTCGTATTTCCCGGAGAAACTCATTTCTGTAAAGTAATTGTAAGGTAAGGATAACAAACAGACGTTTTTATTTGTCTTGATTATTCTGCTAGTTATCTAGTCATTTTTTCAAGCAACATTGGAAAAAAGACATTGAAATTGCCTACTACTGTCCAATTAAAAGTTACTATTTCTACGTCATTGAATTCGAGGTCCCATCCAAATTAACCGATTTGTATATGGTATTGAATACATAATAATCCATAATAAATTTTTAGATAGTCAATCTAGATGTTGATTTACATATTTGATCTACAGTCAAACACCAATAATGCGTACCTCCCAGGGAAAAGGAAAAAGTATGCATTATTGATGCATACGCATTATCGATATTTAGCTTATTTCATTAAAAAAATATATATATATAAATGACTTTTTATCCAATTGAATTTATTTACTATTATAAGTAGTCTGGTAATGATAACACAACACAGAGAAAAAAAACATAGACAGTCGATAACACATAATATTTCACTCCTTGCGCTTATTAAATGTATCGAATTTAACAACTAATGTGTGTTTATACCGATTTTATAGTTAAAAAAGGCATATACTTAAATAAAAAATATATAAATGTAGGTCATACGCATTATTGATTCTAAAACACTATATTATTTAATTGAGAAATCGAAAAAGTACGCAGTATGCATTATCGATAGGATTTAACATATAAAATAGTTGGTTAATTGAAATTGTACGCATTAGTGGTGCATACACATTATGGGTGTTTGACTGTATATAGTAAAATATCTTTAAAAAAAAGTGCGGTTACAAAGTAAAAGGTGTGGTCTCAGTTCATTACGAACTAACAAAGGTTTGTTTGCTAAACATTTGAACTTTTCTACCTGACTGCACACAGGTCACATCCAAACTTGTGCTAAGCATAAGTGTTGATACAATGCACAATGCAAATATTTTATCTCTTTAATTTTGTAAATTATTTGAAAATCGCCTAAAAGTTGAAGAAAAAATCAAATCAAAATAACAGTGCCAAGTGACAAATTTGTATGTCACAAATACATAGACTTATTTTCTTGAGAAGGCTGGTTTTTGGTTTTCTTTCAAAGCTACTCTCCGTAAAATGGAATCTTTAAGTAAGTAAAGGGCTCAGGTTTCTCAGATTGATTATGCCTTCTTGACTGTTTAATTGATTCAATGAGATCGATTAGATAATAATTTATTCTTGAGTGCTTGTGTTGAGGTTTGAAGATGGTACAATTATCGGTTTTCTGAAAATCCGATTATATTATATTTTGTTTTATTAAATATAGAACAAATGTATCATATAGTAGACATATTCCAATGTGTATTAGTTAAAAGGCTAAAGAAACACCATTGATATACTAATGAGTATCATGAAACAGGATTTTATTATCAGCATTTTACCACTTTTATGGTAGAATGAATTATAATAATATGCTAATTGATTTTTATTTATCTTGTTGATATGTAAGCCTACTTTTAAATTGGCGTAATTTGTGTAATTTTCAACCAATTTAACTGCAATGTTGCACATATTTTCTTTAAAATATCAACAACAGTTTGAAACTACTTTGTTTGGTATAACATGTTCTGAGGGTACTATAGAGACAAAAAATGGGAACGCAATTTTAAATAGGGATAATTATATCTATATTATATATTATTATATACTATTATACAGACATAGTACACACTTTTGCATGCTTACATTTTACTTGTATAAAATCTACTTTACCTTTTTTACTTTTGCGTTTAGTGGTATATATAACACTCACTGTATTACAGTACATATTTGTCCGCTGAGCGAGGTTTTGTGTGTGTTTGTGTCTGTCTGTGCGCTAGATAGGATTCTCTAGAAGCGAAATTACCCACCTAAACCATTCCAATGTAAGTGCAACAAACCGCGATTTTAGTTAGCATTGTTTGCCTCAATTTGATTGTATAAGCTATATTTTTCACTTAAAAAGGATGAACTGTTCCAGTTTGATGTAAAAATAAAAACTACCAGCATATTATAAAGTTGTTTGATGAATAACCAAATAAACATAATTAATTCAATAAAGTTATGAATATTACTGCAAAATTATAACTGTATTGATATATATCTGAATAAATAAAATAAATAAAAATCAAAGCCTGTATACAGTAAGGGAGAAAATGAGTAATGTATAAATATTAAAAATTACCACCATTGTAAAGTAATTTGATGAATAACCAAATAAATATGATCGATTCAATAAAGTTATGCATATTACTGCAACGATTTATAAAATAATAATACTAATAATCCTGAAAATACTAGTAATAATTTATTATTTATTCATTAACATAATATATACTTAGTATATATATAATGAGGCATTGTAAGTGGACAGTAGAACTATTATCAATTGAGTCAAATTACTAGTTTGAATATTAATATGCATATATATTAAAATATGGAATAAAAATTTTGTCCTGTATTTCTACTAGTCTTGTATTATAATACATGATGTAAATAACAGTAATTAAATAGGTATACATATTTAAAGTATAATTAATAATTATAAAAAAAGTTTTAAAAATTTGAATATAAAAATAATAAATATATTTATTTAACTATATATTCAAACATAAAAGCTTAAGTAATTTCTGTATAAATTTGTAAACTATAAGATTTTATATATAAGAAATCATTCTGACAATTATTAAAATGGATTTAAATAAAAAAAAAGTATTTTGTAAAAATATAGGAATTTGAATGTTGTATAGATTTATCTGCAATTTTATTGACTGTTTATATTTTATAATAGAATGTTTGCAATAGATGGGAAAAATTAATTATAAGGACAGACTAGAAAGGAGCTTATATACTCATATTAACAGTACTAGTACATATATGTAAAAACATTTTAAATATTAGTAACTTACATCATGCTTTCATCTTGGTGTTCTTGTAGTAGGTGCATCAGCAGGTCTGTGCAATCTGCATATTGTCATTGACTTAGTAGGATCATGTATTTTGTTAGGGAGTGCTTTAAGTCATGCTTTTTTATTGTTCTTGTCAGAGTAAATAGTAACATAATCCTCATGAATTTGGCTACAGTTTGAGTTACAATATCCAACACAGCATTTATAAAGTATTCTAAAATGAAATAATATACATACTAAAAAATAATTAAAATACATAATAAATAAAACATAAAACAACAGCACAATTTGATGTTTTTTATATATGGCTTTTATCAAACCATTGTATGATTAAAAAAGTATTTGCGTCATGTATGAAATTTAGTAGAATTTGGAAAAAGTCGGCCAAAGGCAATTTGTCTATTTGGAATGGAATGACCCACATAATATTCTATAATACTTTAGCTACCAATTTTTCTTCTAAAAATGCCAGGTAAATTTTTTTTAAATGAAATGCTGGGAATGTTAATTTGAAAAATATGGTATATTGAAAAGTATTCAAATTAATGTAATTTTAATGCTGTTTAATATTAACTAACATTCGGAGATAAATATAAAGTATTTTTCACTTTATCATAAACTAAAATTTAGGGTGGGTTACTGTTGACTTTCCTATATAA
Organism: Invenusta paracnida; assembly: GCA_036023295.1. NCBI lineage: Eukaryota > Metazoa > Platyhelminthes > Proseriata > Coelogynoporidae > Invenusta > Invenusta paracnida. The sequence continues at coordinate 19,778 of JAYRBW010027560.1, forward strand.
TTAGTTTTAAATATACATTGCATTATATTTGCATTAATTTGTTAAAAGTTAAGGATTCACAACCAAAAAGTAATTTACCTCAACAAGTATGTATATCCTATTTTAATTTATAACTTTAGAACAAAAGAACAAAATTTATGAAGAACAAAAATTTATATTTTGTTAGCAATTGGGTCATTTCATGTCAAATCAATTGATGACATGTAGGGGCCTTTCTCTAATTTGCTTTAAAGTTGGTATGTTTAATCTAGTATTCATGAATAGAAAAGGAAAATTAATTTCATTTAATTTTACCAATGTTAAATTTTTACAGTCATCTGAAATTTAGAATTTGAAGCTAACTGTTGATAAATAAATAGTTGATAAAATAACATGAATCATTTTTGTTTTAGATTTTAATAAAGGCATATTTATGGCAGACGAAAGGGTCCAAAGCGAAATTCAGTCATTTTATACATACATATATGTTACTTAATTTTACATATATGTTGTTAATTTTGACAGACCGTGTGCAGACATATATGCAACTAATTGCACATATATGCATTAGATTTGCACAAATATGTGTCTAAAGTTACATATGTAGTTAATTTGCACATATATCTGCATAAAGTTACATATTATATTCTTTAATTTATGCATATATCTGCCTAAAGTTACATATATCTATTTAATTTACACATATATATGTATGTAAATACAATAGGCTTGTTCAGATTTCAGCGTGTCTAACCACTGCCATATATGTATGTGCCTAACTTTACATAGTTTTTAAAGTTCTTTCTTTGTAAGTTAGACCTACGCGTCTAAACAACACAAACTATGTATGCGTTGAGCTTCCCACTTTGTTTAAGCATTCCCTGTTTTGTTTTTAGTTATTTGTCTTTCTCAATAAGCTTTGAATTTTCAATAAATAGAAATTATTTAAATTTAAACCAAAACTGGCGAACTATGGGGACTATGGGGGCTTTACCTCGACTTAATATATAGAGCTCTTACATAAGCTCTTTGCCTCACAAACACTTGACACTGGATCTCTATGGTTTTATAGAATATCTAAATTAGCATATAACCTGATGTTTATTATCTTTACATCACTCGCAGCATTTTAATAACTTTTGCCCACTAAATTCCAGAAGTGATAATGTCCCGGCCTTTGCGTCCCTCTTCACAACAACTGCCCGGTTTCACTGCAGAGGAGGAGAGTGAATGGCGCGGGGATTTCACCTTCATTCAGGCGGCAGACACACAGCCCGGTCTGCAAGAGCGCTATGTTGAGCGCAAATCAAACCCCATCTCCTGGGATTGGGAGATACAGCTCGTTAAAGAGGCCATGCTAAAGGTCAACGGCCTGGTTCCACGCCCTCGCTTTCTGGTTGTCTGTGGAGACTTGGTCGATGCGATGCCTGGTGATGTGAACAGGGCTGCTCAGGTCCGAGATCTATTCCAGGTACCGGCCGAACGAAACATAATTAAGTTACTTCTTTAACCTTATATTCCTCTTCTACACATAGCCACCAATACTGATAGCTCTCAGAGCCATGACACAATCATATTAAATGTGTGACATTAACAGTAGAAGGGCCAAGGTCAAAAATTGTCGTAGAACGGCCAAGAGGGGGGGGGAGGGGTAAAAAAATACCCACTTTTATAAATGACTGTAAAAAATAATAATACCCATCTAACATGTAGCGGGGTAAATGTCTGGTATGCTGTTGCTGCAATGTCCGTAGCATCCAGATCTTCAGGAGATGTTCTTTGTGTGACTGCTTCAAAATGAAAATAGTTAACAATTTTACAAAAACGTTTTAAACAACCAATATTGAAGGTATATGATTTCCACAATTAATATTTTATTATCCTCGTTTTATTATGCAGCTGTAGCATCTCGTCCTGGACCTTCGGGAGATGGTCTCCAAGTCACTCTTCATAGACTAAAAGAGTTCAACGATCCTAATAATGGTATATATGTAGTATAGACCACCCATTATAAATTGTCGAACATATTTACATTTTGAATTAGTTTACATACTTTTCATAGTTCTGTTGCAGCATCTGAGTTCTTCTAGACCCACAGGAGAAAGTATTTTCGAAACTGTACATTAGCGGTAGACTATAGTATATTATTAGATCGGTTGGGAGATTTGTGAAAAGTTAGACTAACTTTAAATGAGTACCTGTAATGACAATGAACATTACTGGAATATACATATATGTGATTGCTAACTTTTGAGTACGTACTAATAAAATAGTCCTACAAGGAGTATTTTCTAACATTCCCGACGTTCCGTATGGTGACGTTTGAAAAGCTAAACAGACTTCAAAGGCACCAGCAATGATCATAAATACTACCAGATGACAAATATACTTGATTTCTTATTTTTGAGTGCATACTAATTAAATAGTCCTACAAGGAGTATTCTTTGGCGTCTTGGAGGACCTGTATGCTGACGTCAAGACCATTATGAAAGATTTCTCGATCTTGAAATTAATAATCCAGTGTGTAGCTTTATTATTGGATATTGAAAATATAATTTATAATCATTTGTATTGCACCATTCAAAATAGTCTTCTAAGGAGTAATCCCTGACGTCCATGACGTCCTGGACGTCCTGGACACTCCAAGGCTCCACAAGTGATTTAAAGCATATGGAAATCTGTAGGTATCTACTATTGGAAACCTTGAATCTGCCTTTTATTCGAAAGACGATGGCTTATAACAATAGTAGTTAAATTCACTCAAAATGTATACTTATGCATATAAAAACAAGTTGATGATAGATACACTGTATGGTTAGAATGCACAGAGAAAGGGGAGTATTGTGTTGGTGGTATAATTGGTGTATTGTATAATGATATAAATCTCGTAAACACAAACCTTAGATCGAAAAGAGTAGGAATACTCAGTAAATAAAGTGTGACTGGTACGCGGGATTGAATCAAAATAAAGAAAACTAGCCATATACCCACGATACGAATGCACATGTACTAGTAAGTTATATACATGTAATAAAAATAAATAATCATTCACGCTAACTATGTACTCACATCAACAAAATAAAAGGTATTAAACTTGCGGTATACGAGAGACGGGGAAATGTATGCAAAATAGTTTTTCGCATTAAAAAAATCATTCTACTAACATATTCTCAGACGACTTTACTTTCCTTTTGACGTGCACCCCTCATTATCTCTCCCTCATTGCCACACAGGCCTTCTCAGCGCTAAATCCGGACATCCCGCTGGTCTGTCTCTGCGGCAACCACGATGTCGGTGACCATCCAACTCCAGAGTCCATCGCCACCTACAGGGAGGACTTTGGCGACGACTACTTTAAGTTCTGGGTGGGTGGAGTCAAGTGTCTGGTGCTTAATTCGCAGCTCTACGAGGACGCTTCTGCGTGCGCTCAACTCAAGGCAGATCAGGACTCCTGGCTCGAGAAAGAACTTTCGGCCGCCGAGAATGCCTCCGCTCGTCACATCCTTGTTTTTCAGGTGCCAAAATTGATTTATTTTTCCTTAGTTAAAAATCACCACTTTCACTACTATGTAGTAGTATGGCTAGGGGGATATCTAGCCCACCGCTTCCACCCTTGTTAATAATGTCATTGCTAGTCACATATAATATTGTCGTTCAGCTGATACACTGTCTCATCCTTTTGTGCAAATTTATCACTTTGTTTACAAGTAGTAAGTTAGAGTGATATTCAACCCACATCGCCTCTTGCGAATGCTATATACGGAACTTTCATTAATTGTTTTATGCTGTTTGGAGCAAAAATTTTATGTTAGCATATTTTTTACTTTAAAAATATGTTTGCATCTATTAAGAAATTGGTATTATAAATGGATGCACATAATCGAATCTTATTTTTATTTGGGAATAGGGTTGTAACATATTGTTCTTCTATGTTTGTGCTGTGCAATCAAAATTAGTAGGCAACGCTGTTTTAAGTAAAAATTATAAGTACTTATTCAAACGATATTTATAATGTTTAATTTTTATTTTACATTGTTGTAGCATTGTTGTTTGAATTTCTCAAGTTTCCCGTGGCATTAAATATAAAATAACTGTAATAAGTTGTGTATTAACTTATATATTAACAGTGTATTTGTGAAAAGTTGTGCCAGCTTATTTTCCGACGGAAACTTCTCAAAATATATATTATTTTTTACTGATGAACAGAACTCTCACAGCACCCGAGTTGCATGCTAATTTGCCCCTTCCATGTGTACAGCACATTCCCTGGTTCCTGTCGAACATAAACGAAGCCAAGACAAAGCACAGTATCGAGCCAAATCAACGACGTGTAATGCTCGATAAGTTCTCAGAATCGGCTGTACGAACCATCTTCTGTGGCCACTATCATCGCAATGCCGGTGGTTTCTATGGAAATATGGAGCTTGTTGTTACGTCAGCCATCGGTGTTCAACTTGGTAGTGATGATCACGGATTCCGTATTGTTAAGGTCACTGAAAAGGAGATCACTCACAACTACCATGCTTTGAAGGATCTATAATGCCTTTTTCCTGTTTCTCTGCATATCAAGGTTGTAATTTTAGTGCTTTGTAAAGATGGCATGGTTCAGGAGTGATATAACTGTAAAAAATATATGACATTCTTTATCTGTGATCAATTAATAATATCGCTTCATATGTAATTTGTATCTTTTATATAATATATTACATCTATCTCTTGATATTTATCTTCATATCTTAACATTCTTTCTTATTTTGAACATTTTATCTGTAATGTGCCTCCTTGTAACATAAAAAATATACATCACTTTAAACTGTTTTACTAGTAATCTTCTACTGTTTATAGAAATGTCTGTCCTTTCTTTTTAAATTAGAAACACATTACAATTTCTTAAAATTATATTTAATTTGAACTAATGCGTTTTAGAATTTTTAATATTAACTTCCTTTTGTTAGTAGTATGCTTAGACGTGTTCTAACTTCCTTTTGTTAGTAGTATACTGAGACGTGTTCTAACTTGCTTTTGTTAGTAGTATACTGAGACGTGTTCTAACTTGCTTTTGTTAGTAGTATACTGAGACGTGTTCTAACTTGTTTTTGTTAGTAGTATACTGAGACGTGTTCTAACTTGCTTTTGTTAGTAGTATACTTAGACGTGTTCTAACTTGCGTTTGTTAGTAGTATGCTTAGACGTGTTCTAACTTGCTTTTGTTAGTAGTATACTTAGACGTGTTCTAACTTGCGTTTGTTAGTAGTATACTTAGTGTTCTAACTTGCTTTTGTTAGTAGTATACTTAGACGTGTTCTAACTTGCTTTTGTTAGTAGTATACTGAGACGTGTTCTAACTTGCGTTTGTTAGTAGTATACTTAGACGTGTTCTAACTTGCGTTTGTTAGTAGTATACTTAGACGTGTTCTAACTTGCGTTTGTTAGTAGTATACTTAGTGTTCTAACTTGCTTTTTCTTATTTATTGTGTATTATGATTTGCTTCATTTAATGTTTCAAAGGATCATTAATAACCGTAATAATTCATAAGAAACCTATTTATCCGGGCAAATTAAACTTTACAATTATGATAATTTTTGCTAAAGGACCTCTTAAGATTTGATTTTACTTTCAAAAACTATAATAATAGACGTAAATAACACTTTTAACATAATAAATCTATTGGTATTTTTATATAGATTTTCTGTTGTTGAAATGATTAATTTTTCTTGTCGAACATTTGGTACTCAAAAATATTTGTTTTTGATAATTTATAAAATTCACAGATTAATGTGAATGCCAATGGCAGAGGAGTCCGCCTTCTCAGCTGCACCACCACCGGGTGCGCCAATCAATCTCACCAGGGTGAGCGATGAAGAGGCCGCGACTCCTTCAGGGACGATGGAAATGCAAAGATTCAATTTTTACGATCATGTTACAGACAATTAAACGTTTGTGTCTTTTTATATGCGTTACTTTTTGAAATTATGAGTGATCTTTTTACTAGATATTATATTTTCTGTACTAGTCCAAGTTTAATAGTTTTGTTTTATGTTCACATTTCGTTTTTATAATAATATTGTTAAACAATAATCTACTAGCACTATAGTGCATTGTATTAGTTTAAGACCGTACACACTAAAATCAAATTAATTTACAATCTAATGAATGTAGTAAGTTAAATCATAATTATAAATATACCGATATCACTTTGGTATTTAACAAAAAAAAAAGAAATTACAAGAATGCTGTTACTCGGCAAACTCTTCTTTAGATGATGAAATACACCATTCTTTTGTTCAAAGTTGTAACTTTGTCTACAAGTAGTAAAGTCAGTATGATATCTAGCCCTCCTCCCCCTTGATCTTGTCTAGATTTGCAAATTCGTACAACGCACTTTTCTACAAATATAAGAACGTACGTTTTATATTTATTTTTGCAATAAAAAATAAATAAAAATGACAGCACTGTATAAATTGATAAATATATATATATTTCGAATTTTGTCTTTTCCAGCACATTCCTTGGTTTCTGCAAAAGTCGGACGAAGCCAAGGAATACTTCAACATCGATCCCAAATTGAGACTGGAAATGCTCGATAAATTCGCTAATGCGGGTGTCCGAACCATCTTCTGCGGACATTATCATCGTAATGCCGGTGGTTTTCATGGAAATATGGAGCTTGTTGTGACGTCAGCGATTGGTGTTCAACTTGGTAGTGATGATCACGGTTTTCGTATTGTCAAGGTCACTGAAAAGGGGGTCACGCACAAGTACCACGCGTTGAAAAATCTGCTTGATACATGACAATGTTATTTGTTATACTCTCAAAATTACTTACTTTTTCGTTATATTTGGTTAACTTGGTTTAAATTTTGTTTTATATTCATTAATCATGAAAAAAGTGTGCCATAATTTTATTATTTGACTTTTTTGTTTTATTATAACATATAATAAATAAATATATATAAAACATATTAATAACTATTTTGATAATAATAATCAGAATTTTTCGTTGATCCTTTTGATTATTCATGTTTATATTTATATTTTTCAAAAATAAAAATTGACTATATAAAAAAAATGATTTTATTACTTTTTCGAACTGTTTATATTACACTTTTTGTTTAAATTAGATATCCGAGTATTGTTAGAATTGTTGCACCTAATTTTAATAATATATATTTTTAATGATTATCTGTATTTTAGAGTAATTATTATGTAAACGAAATAATGAGTATATGTTTTCAGCCAGTATTTCGTTTAAATTTCAAATGAAATCATCTTACCAATGTAATTACAGTAAATTTTTATTTTGTAAATGACATTCGGATAACGATTATTTTTCTCTGTTGATTTCTGCTAATAACTGGCTCTAAAAATTCTCCGCAGTATACAAAAACAATCGTAATACCATCGTACAAGGATTAATTAAATCTTTGTCAAAATAGGTAATTTTTGTTATTTTTAGTGTTGTATGAAAAATAAGTAATATTTCATATTGTATTTGTGTAACGTCTGTTTACGTCTGTAACCTTTTCACTAAAAAGTAGCTTTAATTACGTTTATTAATTAATAATGTCGCTTATTTGTCTTGTATATCTTACGTTCGTAACCTGTTATTAACTACGAAGCTTTGCACATACTGTATTTTCTTCTATTTAATCTCACTCTATTTGTATTATCTTCATTTATACCTGTGTAGCTCGTGAATAGAATAGGTTGAACGATTTCGAGTAACTTAGTGTTTTTTAAATTAAATTAACAGTAAAATTTCTTAATTTCAACTAATTTTTTTATGTCTCTATTAAGGGTAAAATGCAATTATTTAATTAAAATTGTAACTCTAGTTTTTGGGAATTAACAAATAAAATAATTTCCCAATTCAAAAATCAACGAAACAATTACTATCACTTTGACTAAAAAGTCAATGACGCACTTAGTAATAAATCTATAGCTAAATAACTTTTTTTACGTAAAATAATTATATAACATAAATTATTTTTAATAGGTTGTTTTATATTTATGAGCAGTAGTTTCAACCCTTTATTAAAGTTGCTTCAGTAATATATAAGATTAAGTATTTCAAATGTAAATATGTCTTGTTATCGCTTATCGAACTCAAATGAATGAACATTTTCCGTTTTACTAAATGACATTAATTTTTAATATCGTTAATGTTTTAATACTCATCTCAAACTATTAATTGTTGACTTAAGAAATAATTATAGAATTGATTATTTTCGTATATAGTCAAAGTTACTAAAATTCACCATAATAAAGGGTATCTGATTGGTCAGTTCAAAAATACAAGGCAAAAATTTATATTACTTTCAGTTGCCCGTAACAAGAACCCTCCAAGCCATAGGCAGCGTCTACGCTCGTAATTACTCTATCAATACCCGCGTTTCGTTGTCTGCTTTGGCTCATCAAGTGGCGCGTAACAGCCAATCATATCACGAAGTATATCTTCGCCGGGAATGGTCCAGTAGCACCAGGTTAAAATGGCCATTGAGAGATAACTGGAGTCAGAATGATCGGCTCAATCGACTGAAGCAGATCTCACAGGCTGTTTCTATGGCAACGCGGAGTGACAACGCAGGCTCCCTCAAGTTCCCGCTCACTACACGCCGGCAGATGAAGCGAAGTCAGGACGGCAAAGAAAGCCAGGATGTGCGTGAGGCTAGCAAGAACTATTATCTTTTAATTAGGGTCCTACCCATTAACATCGCACATTTTTGGAAGAAATTTATTAACCTTTTTGATGTGATTTTTTTTCTAGTGCTTTTCTGCTGTTAACTGAAGTACACATAACTGGGATAAAAGATTAAAATTTGCTGTTTTTCGGGCGCAAATTCATTTTAATAGCTAAATCTATAAATATATTTTCTTTGCGTTAATTTTCACTAATTATGAAAATTTGCATTTTTTAATATATATAAATAATCATTAAGAAGGATTACTCTATTATCGCAATAGTAGTAATATTACTTATTTGCAGTAATTTTATTAACAATATATTTTTAATATTATTTTGAACAGTATTTCTGCAAGACTTTGCTTTTATTAACGTTCTTCTGCAAAGAAACCTACGGAATGGTTTTATGAATATGGATTTTAAATATGTTTTAATAATATATCTTAAATTTTTATAGATTTATTTGTTTGATGTTTTCTTTTCACGATACAGGAATTTATTGATAAGTCCTTTACCTAATTAGATAATAATATGATGAGTTGATTATCTAATTATTTTAGAAACATTTAATTATTGATATAAATGACGAGAGATATATTCGGGTCCTATCTTCTCTGGTTTTTCAGTACTTCTATCAAATGGTGGCCTACGCTGTGTCGGATGAATTGAATCTGGACAATCTGTCCCGATACTTTGAGAACCATTCCACATATAAGCAAATCCTCCTTCCCATTGACATCAGTTCTGAAGCTCTTCTTGTTACAGCCAAGTATACCGTCTCTAATGAGAACAGAGATATCTTCATATTCAGGTTAGTTTTGGGTGCTAAGCTTTGTGTGCCTTTGTTGAATGCTGAAATGATTTTTTTGTATTTATTTCGTAAATTTTAGTATAGATTTTATAAATTATGGCACATTTATGTTTCTTTTTAACATCTTTTTTGAATATTGTAATCTTTATTTCTCTTTTATATATCTATTCACTTAATTGATTATTTAATATTCGTACATGTCTTTATAATGGTAAAATGTACTGTTAAAGATATTGTGTTTTGGACATATAATAATATTTATTCATAATTCTGTTTAATTTTCAGAAGTGGTGTTGTTGTCTTCTGGAATCTCCAGAGAGAAGAAGTATGTGAATTCTATAAATATAAGCTTAAAACTTAATTAAATATTTGAAATTTAGTAGCAAACATGGAAGGTTCTTGTTTTCTTACGTATCTCAAATAGAATGTCTCTTTTTACTCAATCTTCTCTATAGCGGAACATGGTCCTGGATATGCTTCGGCTGTATATGCTTCGTCCTTACATTATGACCGATGTCTTCCTGGAAAGTGAGGAGCTCTACTATTATTACACAAAGTAAGTTGGTTTAATATTTTCGAAAATTGAGCAAATTTAGCAATATGTACTTATTTTGGAAATTATTTTAAAACAGTCATATATATTGTAATTTTTTTAAGAATATGCACTGGCAAATCCATTTACCACTGTGCAGAACTTATATAATTCCGTATCGACAGTTCTTAATTTCACCAGTGCCAAGAGCCAAAGTAGAATTGTATTTTGTATTTTATTATTTTGAAAGATTATTTTAAGTCATTGAAAAGTTAATGTCATTCACACACACATTCCTTAATTCTATATAAAATATGAAACTGTGTATTTTCTTTTTACTACTTTTAAAAAGAGAAGTAGTAAATACTTTGAAATATTTATTTTCGAGACATTGAAGTAATTTTCTTAATATACATAGTATGTACATAGTATGCTTATAATAATACAGTATGAATAGATGTGGATGTAAAGTACTCTACCAGCTACTTTGGTGTTGATATAAGAGTTTATATTTCTTAAAATTGAGAATTCTTCAACTGAAACGAACCAGTCAGAATCGTTTAATAATTATTTAATACAAATTTATAATTTTGCGTTAAATCATTGTTAAAATGTTCTGCTTTACTACTTTTCAGTTAATATAACACATATTTTATCTTTTAAACATTCACTTATTTAAATTTGGTAAAATAATGGAGGTTGTCAAAAATATTAAGATAATGTATATTTGATGTTTGGATATTCGGATAATATAAGCATACATTGTTCGTTTAGCACCAAATTATATTATTAATTTATTTCAGTAAAGACTCTTGCGTGGTGGATGAAGTTATTCGTCTCAAAAATCCCTCTGATGATCCAAATAGTGAAGCTGATAGATTGCTTGAATTGTACGCTTTTTCAGACGCTATTTCTGTTTCAGGTATGTGTTTCAGTTATACATTCAGTTGTACATCTCCTAGGATAAAAAACCCCACAATTTTGAAATTAATAGTTCACATGGTTCATTGTTTATACTTACTTAATTTGGTTTAAATCCAAAATCTTATATAGATAGTTTTTGTTCATAGTTAAATAATAACTAATCATTCTGACGAACTGCATATTAATTTGTGTTATCTTTTATATATTCAAATAAACATTAATCGCGATTTTTTTAATCTAAGCTACAACTCCGCAAGGTTTTCTGAAAAAAACAACTAAATATGAAAATGCCTTTAACTTGAACTTATAATTCGTTATATACGATCAAAGCCACTTCATTTTGTGTTCTTAACAGATATTTTTGCTTAGCTTCTTAGTTTATTCTAATAAATTATTTAGATGTGCGATTATTGATTATATTAGCGACTATTCAGGTTTTCATTTTTAATATCCATAGATATTGGATTCTAATGTAATCAACACACCTTTTCTCAAGCAAATTAAAATAATTTCCAGGCAATTTAAAATAAAGTGCAATCAAATTAAAATATTTTCAAAGCAATTTAAAATATTCTCCAATCGAATTAAAAAAAGAGTAATTTATATAGCTGTGCAGATACATTTAAAAATTACAAAAGTTCTTCAACATTATATCTAATATTATATAATAAGATGGCAGAAATACGCCTAGTGTTTAGCGGGGGAGTAGGTGTGTGCAATATTATGTGCAAACAGATGGAACACGGCGTCGTGTTGTAATTGCTGCGGTTCTGACTGACCTCCATGGTTCTCCTATTTTACCAAATACCTCGTATACACTTAACATTAGTATACATATTGGCCTTGATATTACTTATCCCATACTTCTATTCTTTCATTGTTTATAAATTTGACATTTTTAAGGACATTTATAATAGTGCATATATCTAATTTATATACGATGTTTTGGATTTACTTATAAGCCATTACTAGACAATATAACAAAGGACAGAAAATAATAAATACATACAGGGTGGGCCAAAAGTAAGGTAGACTTCAAAACTTTATTATTAAGTCCAAAATTATTGTTTATACAATTAATCAAATTCGTTGATCGGCAACTGTAGTGTACCCGTGTCATGGCATCTATCGCTCAATTCATAGATAGTCTTTCTAACTGGCGGATTGATACCTGGAAATGTCCTTATCCATTCCTGCCGCACAAGTTCAGCATTACCTTGTTTGTAGTAATGTTCAATAATAAATACCCTCTTAGCTGTTTCGATGCGATGCATAATTAATAAAATGATTTAACACTAACGGCATTATTCGGAATTTCCTGATTCTTGAAATTTTCAAATAATTTGGTAATATCCAAGTGTAATCTTACTTTTTGCTCACCCTGTATATTACCAACATTATAATACAATTGTAAAGTAAGCTTTAGTATTCCCACTAATGGGTACAATCTATTGAATCTATTACAAACTATACATATAATCACAGAGTAATAATAATGAATAATTGAATGAATACATTTTAAATAGATAGCGGAAGCTAAAACTCAATTAGTAAATTAATACAATAACAATTATGTTACAATAACACTTGACTCTGTATTTTTTAACACTTTGTCCTGTAATTGCATATCTATATATTTTTAATGTTATTAAAATAATATTTATGGTTTTGGTTATGGTTTAAGCAACATTGCATGGTAAAATTTGTCTTTGTTTTTAATTTAATTTTTATATCTGTAAACTTTAGTTTTATATTTATAAACATTTTAATTAGCTTGTAGAATATTTTAAATTGCCTGGATAATGTTTTAAAATGCTTAGAATAATATTTTAATTTTTTAAATTTATTTCAATCGATTATAATTTATTTTAAATTGCTTGGACAATATTTTAATTTTATTAAATTTTATTTTAAATTACCTAGAAATTATTTTAATTTTTCTGAGAAAAGGCCGATCTGCAAGTTAAGAAAGATCAATAGGCAGGTATGAGAGGACACCACCATTTCATGTACTTATTCTTTTCCGTCAATAATATAACATCGATATTAACTGCCTTTTTGCACAGAAACATGATTGTGTTATGTATGACTACAATGACACATAACTTTAGTTCTAGTAAGCTTGTGCTAGTAGGTAATATACAGAGTCTTTCAGTGTATTGAATATCGATCGATATATGCGTTATCATGTATTATGATTGAAATAAGTGTATATCTGTTTTTTACAGTCAAATTGGGTATTTTGGAAGCTAACTTCAACAGAACCGCAGCTCAAATGGAACCTTGGATTGAGGTGTGTAATAAAATAGTTTAGATTATAAATATATATTTTATATGTAGAATTTTGGGGAAATGCACAACAAAAGTTTCACCCTGATAAATTTAATGATAGTATCATTTAAAAATTGCAAAAATTATGGGTTCTATTAACAATTTTGCTTAAAAGTCTTATATTATAGATTTCCATTATTTTATACTTTAGAATTTACGATCAGGTACAACACTGTTGGTAACGCAGAAAGATGTGATGAAGAAAACTGGAGAACTATTCACACTAAGGTGAATCATTGCTATTTTTTCTTTAAACATATTTTTTTTCTTTATACATTTAACATGCATTAAGCTCATTTATATCACTTAGTTTCAAAAAAGTTTTGTTTTTAAAAGATATGGCACAAATAAATTTACAATTACTTATTTAGTATTTACATTGTAAATCTAGACCTATGGCAATAGGTCGTTAGCTAGTAAAGCTAAGCAAACAATGTAGTAGGTAATATAGGATATTTGAAAATAGGGTGTTTTCACATAGCTGTCATGAAAAAAGTAAAGTGATCTAAAAATCTATAATTACACTTTTAGCA
>JAYRBW010027561.1:0-12333 GCA_036023295.1 Invenusta paracnida
TATATGATCCAGCTTTTGAATATTCCGATGAGGCTTGAACATTAGGATCGAGCATGTTCTCTTCGCTGCATATATTGACATCTTCATCGTGATGTAGAGTATATGATCCAGCTTTTGAATATTCCGATGAGGCTTGAACATTAGGATCGAGCATGTTCTCTTCGCTGCATATATTGGCATCTTCTTCATCGTCATGTATCTATCAAATAAGGGAAAAGGGAAATACATGTTTTGAAAATAGATCAGAATGTTTCCTTTAAAAAATACAATCTATTTTGTCCGTTGTTTTTGAAAAAAAGTATTTGCCATTCATGAAATATTACTAAATTTTGCTACTGAGGTGACATTATAAATAAATTTCAATTTTCCAAACTTTGGTAACTTCCATTTAAATTAAATGAAGAATTAACTAAAAATAAATCATTCAATGTTCTAGAAAACAATACTTTGTCCAAAAAGCATATAATGTATTAACTATTTATTATTTTAAATAATTGTAGGTATTTATAGATGATTAATCTAACTGTAAATATATATTTTTTTATATATATGAATAATCAAACTATAGATTTTTAAGAAAAATGTATTGTAAATAATTGATTAATCTATAATATAATATTATTTATTTTGTTAAATATATTTTAACATGTAATTTTAATAATAGAAGTCTAGTAGTCATAGGTAAAATATTTCAAATAACAAATTGTTAAAAAAATATTACTTAATACAATAAATTTAATTACACAAATCTACGAATATTATTTGAAATTATTTCTATATAGGGGTCAATCACAAAGTACAATGGGGATGATGAATTGATAAAAGCGAATAGGGGATGAGCGTCAATATTAGTGACCCCATATATAGCATGAGATGAGATTATTGAAAAGTTAAAATTATAACATGATAAACATATTGATATAATATCAAAACATAAATTATAACATAAATGTAACAAAATATGTACTTTTGGAAAGCATTTTTCTAAAACTAAAATAATATACTAGTTGTATCACATTTCTATAAATAAAAGTATTTTATGTAGCCTATATTAAATTCAAAATTAATTCAGATTCGTTCAATGTAAACGAAATTATTAATTTCTGGAATAGGCAAAGGATAATGTTATTTAAATAATTACAAAATTATCTTCTAAATAACAAGATATTTATCTTTTTAATAAACCTCACTTGTTCCTACTAAAAGTTATAGACAGTGGACAGACAATAGAGGTCTAAGATAAGTTAATCAAGAGTTAAATAATACTTAAGTTTTGATATATTTGAAATGTTATAAATGTTATCTGTAAATTAAGTAATATAATTTTAGAACTTACTGCATTTTTTGTGAAAAATGTGAAGGGTACCTCTTCCAATATCCCTTTTCTTGACCCATATCATTCTAGATGAAGTGATAAATTATGTAAACAAATTTGCATTATTATAGTTTAAAAGATTTTTGAGTTAAAATAAAATTTCACTATTTTACTTACTCTTCATAACTTTTCCATTTAACTTTGTATTCAATTTCTCTTTTCCTAGTAGTATGAATTAGTTACAAAATTACAATTTCAGATAAACCTGGTTGGTATAGTCATGGTAAGTTAGATAAAATAAATATGATATGTAAGCTATAACATTTATATAAATATATGTGAAAAATATGCTTAGAGTGCAGTCTAAAATGTTTGAAATTTAACTTTCGAACAAAATATATTTAAAGCTCTTTTAAGTGACATAACTTTTTATTAGACTACTAAATGAAAAAAATATAAACTGTTTTGAAATCTGGATTTCTATCTGTTAGAAATATTATTTTGTTTAATTCTTCTGCACTTCATTATGAATAATCACTTTTACATTTATTAATTATATTCCTAATATTATTTTGAATTAAATGTTAATATATTATAAATAATTATTTTGAAATATATGTTACTGGTTGTTAGTAAATTGAAACGGTTTGCAAACCATCCTGTTTTTAAAGATGGATAATAAATTTGCTATCTATTTGCTAACTATTGGGAACATAAATGTAATCATTATTATTTTAGTTTCTAACGGTTATAAGGTGTATAATACTAGCTTTTTGTATATTTAAAAAACTTTTGCTTTAGAAAAGTCACAAAACATCTTAGAAACTCATCATACTTCATAATATTAATTGTTTCACAATTTGATATGCTGAGCAGAAAAACTCTAATTTGTGCATGAACTATGAAAAATGGGTGGCTAGAATTGCACTGACAATGGAATTGTACCTACATGGATTTGTGCTGACACAGAATTAGACTGACACTTTCACCTACTGAAATTATGAGGAGAAGGAACAATTAAATATTAGTGTATCTTATTGTGTCAAGTAAAATTGATGTCAATAGATAGGAAATTAAAATCTGAGTATAGATTAGAAAAAAAGAAAAGGGGGAGTTAGTATTTCTAATTTAATTGTCAGAATAGTGAAAAATTGTAATATAGGTCCTGGGCAGTCCACTCAAAATGCCAATAAAATGAACAATATAACAAATATGAAACTAAAATTTATGTCACCAGAGAGGAAATAAAAATCTGAGTAAATTAAAAAAATAAAAGAGGTATTAATTAATATTCTACTAGTGCAATAGACTGAATATTGCCTAAAAATAGATATTAATCCATTTTCAAGGTCATATTTAAGGATATTAAAAAATAGTAATAATACAAATAGAGATGATAACCTAATAGGAGGTCATACAATTTTATTGAATTTTTTTAATTTGGTTGCATAGAAAAAAAGTTATAATAAATTATATTGTAAAAATGAGCATTTTTGTCAAAAAATCATAAAAAATCACAGTGGGTAGCCGTTGTATTTAGAATAGGTGTTGTATTCACCAATAGGTTAAGCCATTGTATTTTTGCTCTGGTTAAAACCAAGAATCCTTGTACCGCAGAAGGACCAAGAACCGCATTGGTTCAATTTCAGACTGAGTCTTTATTTTTATTTTTTTTCATATTTCTGAAATTTCATTGGGCATTTCATTCAGCAATTATTTAATTCATTAGATATCATTTTATTCATATGGTTTTAATAATAATTTATTAATAAACATATATTATAATGCATTGAATTGTATATATATAGTATTAGTCAAGGGTTAGTCAGGTAATAGTCAAAAGTTAGTCATGTATATTAATTTCATTCAGCTAATATTTAATTCATTGGATATCATTGAAATATACCATGTCTATGGTGCAAAAAAATTTGCATCAAAATAAACGAGTTAGATTGTGAGAATTTTATAAAATATAGTAATTAATACTGAGTGTACAATTGTGGCTATGAAATAGATATTTTTAGATTATACTACAAATTGAGTTTTTCTATTTATTCATACAAGCAATACAAATGAATGTATAGTAAAAATGTCAACTTTGAGTTTATATTATATAAACCAAATTAGAGAGTGACACAAACTCGTAAACGCCGCATTGAAGAGCTCAATTAAAATAGAGAAGAAATTAGGAAAATGTTAGCTATTTTTTAAATTAAACTACAAATTGAATTTTTAGTATTCAAATTAAGCTTTAACATTAATTAACACATGTAATACATATGAATACAGTAAATTTCTAATTAAGAATTTATATTCTAAACCGTATTAAAAAGTTTAAAATTCGAAAAGAAAACAATTTCATTAGTCATTAACATAAATTTTATGATTTTTTTAATCTAGTTAAATTTTGTGAAATTAAAAATATTCTTAAGATAATAACATTTACCATTAGTTAATTAAATTTACTTTGTATGTCTTAATGAAAAATAATATAAATAGAAGAATCCATTCTCATAATATACACTTAACATACACTTACTCAATAAAAGGGCATACAATCAAGAAAAAATAAACTTAATAACTAAATATTAAGATGTATATATTATAGGATCATGATGATTATTAGTTAAAACAATTTCTATAAACAATCAAGATAAAAAAACTATGTTGACTAACACTTCCGTTGGACCACATGGGCAATATTAATATAATAAATCTATAAATGGTTGTACATAATTTTGTATTGTACGTTTTTTGAAGAATACGATAAGAATAATAAGCTTGAACAAACAAATTACATAGCAATATGGAATTCACAATGATTGCATAATGTTATAGTTTTATCGTAAAATAGCAGTAGAAGTGTCATCTTAATAATCAATACGTTAAAACCAAAAATATAAAATTCGTTTTTATATAATTACTGTACTGTATGTAAAACGTAAATTATACTACGTTTATTATATGAATACATTGTTTAGTTGGAATCTTTCAGTTTCATGTATCTTATGTACGACTTTATCTGTACTTTTATCTGACTTTGTCTGTCTTTGCAATACATGGTGCTTAGCTACTGTACTCAAAATTACGTTTTTGGTGTCTAATATAGCTTTTTACTACTAATAAAATAATGTAATTTGGATGCATTAACAGATAGCTGTAAAATGAGTATAAATGTAGTTTTTGAAATAATTGAAATCTAAAAAATAGGTATACTTAAACTTATAAAGGGATTTTAAATAGTAACAAATATTCAAATTTGGATGCATTTTCAGCTAGGTGACCAAATGACCAAAATTGATATAAATAATGACTTTAAGCAAAATATGAAATAGATACAGTTTTCTAGCCAGTGGTAATTTATTCATTGTGGCTAAAGCTAGGGCAGACATTCACTTTAGTGCTGTCTTAGTTTTACTGGTGTAAATATTGTTAAGATTGTATCTATAATATGTAAATATTATTGAACTAAAGCAATTCTAAACAAATTCTAAGCAGTTATTAAACAAATAAATATATATGTAACAGTAATTGGAATAATTATAAAGGGTTTATATCAGTTTTGTTACTGTATACAGTAATTACCTACATTATAAAGTAGGGTGACATTAATGAGAATGTGTGCCAAATTAAAGCTAGATATCTATATTTTAAATATATAGTTTTAAAATCTGATTTTTTATTAGTATTAAAATATTTCAATAAGAATGAAAAATATTTCACAGATAGAAAAAATTAGGAAAATAGACATAAATAATATTTAAATCAAAATATGAAATAATTACAGCTTTTAAATGACTAAAAAAAGTGTCAGACTATTATTCCATGTAATAGAGGCCCCAAAGCTCAGAGGCCCTAGTGCATGTGGGCCAACTGCACCATGGTTAATCTGGCCCTGTATCTCATACCTATTATATTAATAATAACAATATTGATGTAAATGGTGATATCGCAGTTTATGGTCCCAAATTCAATTTTTTGGAATTTAATAAATCATATATAAACTAAAAGTTACATTTTATTTATTTATTTAATACAAAAGAAACATGAAATAAAAGTGAAATCAGATATTGTTGACTTATGGAGACAAGAATACTGTATGTTGCAGATAACTAAGTATATTTGTACCATACAAGAAGTAACTTTAGAGCAAGAGGCAGTCTCTATGTTTATAATAATATAGTTGAATTACTGGGATGTTGTTTTGGGCTAATAATTGATGGATTTTTTATGTTGTAGGTGGCTAAGTTTGTTTGTGCAATGCAATAAGTATAATATTTTACTATATTTGTTTTTAAATTATTTTAACAAATAGACAAAAAATAATTTAAAAAAATGAATTTTGGACTGTAAATTGCAATATTGCCAATATAAATATATAGAATACTAAATAATTAGTAAACCTATCACTCTGCAATATATGCCACATAAAAAACATTTTAAAATTAAATAATAGCAGTATACAGAGCCATATACAATTATTATTGTTATTCTACTTAAAATTGTATAAAAGATTATTGGGTGATCCTGCAGAAGTTGGCCGTAAATTATTGTTTTGCTAAAAATATGTAAACTATTATAAAAACAAAAATAAAATTCAATATATATATTGTTTTTATGTAAGTATTATTATATATTGTAATACATTTGTTTTACTTACTAATCTAACAAGGCTATCATTTTTAGTTTTGATTTCATTTAAAATGGTTGGCAGACCATTTGCTCAAAAATGGTTAGGTCATAAAACAGACCACAGACCATGTTTTTGTAATACAATTATTTGTTATTAAATATAAATAAAATAACCTGTATCTGTATAAAAACAACAATTCTGAAAATGAAGTAAATAGACAATGTATAATAAGATCATTATAATTATTAAAATACTGATTAATAAAATGAAGATACAATAAAGAAATAAAATGAAATGAAGACAGACAACAGACCATGATTTTTGTAATGCAATTATTTGACATTAAATATAAATAAAATAACCTGTATCTGTATAAAAACAACAATTTGTATATATATATTTATATTTAATGACAAATAATTGCATTACAAAAATCATGGTCTGTGCTCTATTTTAAGACATTAACTGTGTTTTTCATATATTGTTAATCCTAATGACACTGTCAATGTGCCCGTTATTTATTTGTTAATTACTTACTTGATATGAATAATTTTTGTTTTTTAATAATATTTTATGTATTTTCACAAACAGAAATTTACAGCCGACTTCTGCAGGATCACCAATTATGATTAATTATTGATATCCTTATTATAAGTAAAAAAACTTCTATTTGATAATGCATCTTTATAAAATTACTTCATGAATATTTAAAGCTTAAAGTAACAGAACAAATATTTTGTATGACTACTATAAGTTCTAAATGCTTTATTAGTTTAATATTATAAAGTTAAATTTGAAAAAACATATGGATATATTTGTGGATCCACAAACCTTATTCTTTTTAAGATATCGTTTAAAATAACGCGTAAAAAGTAAATTAAACAGTAAATATCCTCTCTTTTTTTAAAGAGAGAGCAAATATTATTTATTAAAAGGAATCTTCAATTAAAAACAAAAATTTACACATTTCCCTTAGTTAGCTAATTAATTTAGAATAACCAATTTGAATTTGGGCCGTATAACTCTTTTCAGAGAGAAGCAGAAAGAGTTTTTAGAAAGTCATTGTACGACCCAAAAGTAAATTGAGTTTTATGATACAAATAATAAAACTGTAATGTCCATCTATTTACTACTCAACAACTTACATTTATAGAACCTAATAAAGAATAAAAATCGATTGAATATATCTCAAAAACAATGTTAGGAGACATTCCGTTGGACAGCCCAGAAAAAGGTCGTCCAATGGGGTGAGCCGTATAACGAGGGTGACATACTCACTAAAGGTTGCCTAACGGGTTTGTAAACTCTCTCTTTGGATTATGTATGCTTTTAAGACTTTAGGGATCATGTTCTCCATAATATTTAATTTTATTCAATATACATATAAAGAAATATTTCAAACTATGTCATTAATTTTCACTTCAATGCTCTAAATTAGTGCTTCTTGTGTATCATTATTAAAACATTGTATGTGTTTAAAAATTGTTATCTTTCATTTTTTAATTACAATATTTATATAAATATATTTTGACTTTTCCTTACAGGATATGGCGATACTTTATTTGTATTATTATTTTCATGATTTTTATGAGACTTTTATCAAATTTTTTGTATAATAAAGAATTGGATGAAGAGTATATTAAAACAAGTAAGCATACAAGATACATTTTTCATTTGTATCGTTTCTCTTCAGTTTTGTATTTACATTGTATTGCTTACATTTCAGGTAGCCTAGAAATTTGTATTGGAGATCGCCAGAAAACATTTGTTGACAAATTGTCAAATATTGACGCAGTAAAATTTGATGAGTCACCAAATGAAGGAGATCAAGATTTCATTTCATTTATAGGTAATCGTCTTTATTAGACGAACTTTTCTGATATCATTTTTATTTTTTATTGCAGGACAATAATGGATCCATGAATTTAATTTACATATAATTTTATCTGGTGTCATTTTTAACATAATTTTAAAACCATATAAAGATTTATATATCTTTTTAATGTTTTATTTTTTACTAACACGATTTGGATTTCATTTTATATTTCAGTCATTGATTTTTGTACAAAGATTTTATTAAATAAACAAAATATTTTAGACTATTATATTTCATATATATATAGATGAAATATCTTTTTAATGTTTTATTTTTTACTAACACGATTTGGATTTCATTTTATATTTCAGTCATTGATTTTTATACAAAGATTTTATTAAATAAAAAAAATATTTTAGACTATTATATTTCATATATATATAGATATAATATAAATTCTCTTTAATTTGCTATATGGATACTATTCAAAAGTTATTATTTTTAAATAGTAATTTGAATTTGTAAATGTGAAATCCACATGTGTGTGGATTACGTAGTTATTAGGACAATATATTAAAAACGTCCATTGATTTTTTCCTTGACTTATTCTAAACGTAGTGTCGTTAATTTTTTAACTTAAAAACGTGCATATAAAACTCTTTAAAAATAAAATAAACATTTAAAATAATGTACCTTTTATTTTATATTTTACTCTTTCCATTTTCAGGAAATGGCTATATTGGCTGTTCTTGGCATGGAACTGGAAAACTTCACATTAAACAGGGGCGGGCTTTATCCGTTCCGATTGACTATTATCCGTTGTTAGTATTAGATTTACCATTCTATTACTATAAGAAAGGTAGCACTGTTTTTTCCACTTTATTTAAATTCTTTACTTAATTATTTTTTATTGATTTTTTATTTCAGAGTCTTTTATTATTGATTTTATTGACGGTATGATGTATAAACACCAATGCTTTAAGAAGGTCTGTTTATCACGGTATCTTGAAGCAAAAAATATTTCTATTTTAAATTTACTTTAAACCATTTATATTTTTAATAACCATATTAATATTATTGAACAATTAATTTTAGGAAACGTTGTGTATTTCCGCTGGAACCATGGTATATGCTCATCGTACACGACCTGGAATTCTTCAACAAAATATTCGAATCTATAATCCAACAGTAAGTTTCGCTTACACAATAGTTTTTCTTGGAAAAATTTATGTAAAAAGTAAATCTTAAAAATATATATATTTCAGGCACGTTCCATTGATTTTAAGTTAAGAAAAACAGGTGTTTCAATGTGGAGTGATGCATTCCAAAGGACTTTCAGGTATTTTATATATATATGTATATATTTACAAATAAGGTGAGTAATAAGGAATAATATTATTATATGAAAACAAATATTGCAATCTTATTATAGACAGCAGTATGCTTTGTCTATTTTGAATAAATATCAT
Source organism: Invenusta paracnida (assembly GCA_036023295.1). Lineage (NCBI taxonomy): Eukaryota > Metazoa > Platyhelminthes > Proseriata > Coelogynoporidae > Invenusta > Invenusta paracnida. Next base: position 9,234 of record JAYRBW010027561.1, read on the forward strand.
AGAACAAAATATTGTATGTGTATTTATTGAGTAGGTATTAAAAAGGGATTTTGACGTTTAATATTACAATAAGCACGATAAATTTACATCACACGATGTCTTTAAACATGAATTATTCCTTTTTTATATTTAAGTGTGCTTATTTTCAGCCCAGTTTCCTATATTATAATTTATTAATGTTATCTGGTAAAGTGGACTATGTGTGTCTTTAAATACTAATGTACCATGTCCATTAATTTAATATAAATTTAATTTTTTTTTTAAATCAGTAGTTCTAATTTTTTGCGTGAACATTACATTGAATTTTATTGAGAAAATTAATTATAATTGCACCATATTAATATTACTGTCTTATAGTTTAGTTTTGGGAATGTTTATATATAATATTGTATATTTTTATTATACTACTTTGTTTAATACTAGTAGACATAACATTTTTATCAATTTAGTATTTTTTGTTGAATGACCTTTTACTATCTACAAAAATACAATAATACTATATACAATGTATTACCCTAGCACTGATGCAACTATTTTGGGGCGCATTAGTTTTTCTATTTGGAATACAATATTAATATTTAGGGAGAAACCCTTCTTTATCTATATTTGAGATTTTTGTAACTGTATAGTACAGGTGTAAAATCAAAAGGATTTTTAATGCATCTATTAATTATTATTTAAATTTCTACCTAACATGAATCTATTACCACACATACTTTTTGATTAATTTTATGAAGTACAAAGTTCATTTACATTAATTTTTATTTCGCTATACTTATAAAATTAAAACCATAGTTAGCAATATTTAGTATTATACTTATTTGAACTACACTTAATGTCAATGCAATTATAACTATTGTTCTTATTTATATTTCTTATGCTTTATAAAATAATTTTAAATATTTTATCATTTTGTAACTATCCTGTTATGCTTTTTCTAACTTTTCTTGATCAGAATTAAACTAAAAAAGCCGAATGCAGACTCTACAATAACAAAAACCTATTCAATGCTGTCTGGGATCCTGCCAGTCCTTGATTCTCTTGGTTCCCAAACGGGGCACTTTGTGGTACTGGCCATTGCTGAACCTAGCTTTCCTAGTATCATAACCGTCGCAAAGGGAGAGTACGTCCTGTAGCCGGCTTTTATTGAATTATGAATCCTTTTTTCTTGAACTATAATATAGATTGTTTACACATAATGCATCCACATGAAGAATAAGTACAATACGTACAAGATTCCAACTATAATTTCGTGTATGAGATAGTTGAGATAAGTCACGAGGATACACTATATTAAATACTTTTTTATAACTAAGTATTTTTATAATGTTCTATTATCAATATATATAATTTTCTTTGCAAAATTTGTTATTATATAATACTTCTAAAATACCCAATTATATGTTAATACTTTCTTTTGTCTAAGTACTCAGAAAATTTGGTACTTGTAATAATGTTTTTCCATAATTTTGTCTCGATTTGAAAATATACCGATAAAGACCGGAAAATAAAAAATGTGCTGACACTGCTTATAGATTTAATACGCTTCATAAAAATTAAATTTTTGAAGTATTAAATGCCGAAGAAAAGCGTTTTAGGTTTCCTCAATATAAGATTTTATAGTATTTAAACAGAACACAAATCCAAATTAAAGAATATGAAAATAATACTTTTATAAAATATACGAATTTGATATATTACTTAATAGTAGTACAAAATAGTTGTAACTATATGAGTCAAGAAAACCACAATAATCCCACCTTTCAGATATACTATTTCGGTATATTACTGTTACCAAGGGAGTAGACACCGAAGTAGTATATCTGAAATATGGGATTGTTGTGGTTTTCTTGACTCATATTGTTCTGAGCGAATTTGCACATTACTTCACCGCTTGAGTTGTAACGAGATTAGTATTATTGTAGTGAGTGTATAAATTCAACATATAATAATATATTTTATACTATACTAAATCTATCTTGATAATTACATAATTAAATTGTTGTTTAAATTTTATTATTTATTTACTAGTATTACTACATTTTATTATATACATTAATTTTCGTATACACTTTAACATATTTTGTTATGTTAAATGTTTCGTTATCTGCTCTTCCGAGTTACCATTTTTTCTACCTTTTTCCTTATTTAGTTTATCAGTTTATTTATTTTTTCTCTGCTAGTTGGTATTTAGTTAATTGTTGCTTTAATGTATCACTCCAGAACAATGACTTTTACCTACACAACTGGAATAGAGTATACGAGCAACTACTTGACCCAATCGGAAGCCTCTGACCCGAAAGTGCGCACTCAGGTTGAAAGTGACGTCCAACGATTGATTCAAGAGGCCAATGAAATGGACGAGAGGTCGCTACGCCAAGAACACACAGCTGTTTGGAATCAGGTACAATCCCTGACCAAATCTCCCTACAATACACTCCCCTGTTATTAGTGCATGGATTCTCTTTTTATTATTTTATTATTAGAACGATTTTGGAACAATGCCTCAAAATTAATATTGGTAAAATATCAATTTCTTGTTTTCACTACAAGATTACTCCCAAAACGCTAAAGCCTTGATATTTTAGTACTTAGTAGGATTAACTTTTTTACATAACTAGCATCATACCTCCAAGGGCTATATAGCACAAAAAAATATAATAACAGTGCTTATGCGACCTGCGATTTTAACCTCTCAGCGATTTGCGATTTTTTTTTATTTTCAGTGATTTTTAGTTTGTATAAGTAAAAAAAACAATGTTGGGCCTGATCCATAGAAATAGACTATTGTGATGATAGTGTTATCACAACACAAGTTCTTCAGAAGCAATTCCTTTTCTAAGTAAGTTTTGCATTGTATTTGATTACTAAATATTATGAAAACATAGTAAGCATGATGTTGAACAGGACCAGGGAAAGTTGGCGACCTGCCTTGGTATGCTAAGCTGTCATTAGAGCATGACCACTCTGGTCACAGGGAGATAAGCGACCTTGGTATGCTGAGCTGTCATTAGGTAGGTGCTAATGCTGAGAAGCTAACTGAAGCTCATGTGACTGACATGGCTCACCGTCTTCCTAATATAATAACGGAAGTTGACCA
>JAYRBW010027572.1:0-12332 GCA_036023295.1 Invenusta paracnida
TAACAGCAAACATAATATTTTTTATGGCATCAGGAAAGACATGGATAGATTTTATTTCACAATTGCTTAATGAGTAAAGCTTGGAACATTTAGAAATGCTTGATCGTCAATATAGCCTAATAGATGCAACTATTCCTCGCGATCAAACTTGATAAGTTATTGAGATAAATGTTACTATATAGCAATCGCTGTATTATTAGCTAGCATTGTTTATCTATTATCTTTTCATCTAAAGGTATATGAAACTTGATAAACAATTCCGTTTATGTAAAAAAATTTTAACATTTTCAAAATCATTGTTATTCTTTTATTTGTTAGATACTTCATAAATATCAATTATTATTTAGATAATATACTATAATATTTACGATACATTGTTATTTTTTTTAACTTTTGTTCTGAAAAATGAGTTTCTGTTTTTTTTTGTTTTTTTTTAATGGAATGTGTTTCAAAATATTGTGTTTTGCCAATATGCCGCACTTTACAAAACTCTACTCCGCCAAGAAGTTTAAAAATTACACCCCTCTTGGGATTTGGATGCGTAAAAAAGTTAAATTGAAAATTTGATAAATTGAGGTTAAGGGGTTAAATTGAAATTGATATTACTCGAGACATGAAAATTCAAATGTTAAATGTCAACCCATATTATTTGCAAGAAAACATGTAAACGCTTCGAAACAATACAGAGGCTCGAATAAAACTATAATATGCAATCATTACGCGCGCATAACATAATAAAATGTTGACAAATGTTATTTACATTAGTAATGCATGCGGTGTATACTGTATTTTCTATTCGGACACAATAAGTCTTTCAAATTGCAAACCGCTAATTTGGTTGGGTGTGTTGCATCAGGTTGAATTTCAAAGTTCAGAGCGAGGAAGATCCATTCGGTTCCGTACAGTTTGACAATCAATGAGCTAATTCACAATGAGCTAACGAGTATCATGAAAGACGCCCTTCTTCATCTAACAGAGTCGCTTACGAACTGTCGTAGATAGGATTATGATGAGGCAGTCAGTTTATAAAGGAGCAAAAAGTTTGTGACAAAGAAAATTGGGGGAAAGTGCCTTAGGCTCTGACAGTGCATCAATCTGTGCAATGCAGTGCAATAATTTGGAATTATAGATGGCATTTCAAAAAATGGTCATGTTGTGTGGTACAGACTGGTCTTTTCCAAAGAATGCATTCGTTTGAATAATTCCATGCCTTTCAACTTTATCTTTTCGGTATATTCGAAAAAAAATTCACTCTTTTAATGTTAATGTTAACCTTTCTGATTTTTAATGTTTCATAGTTCACGTCACCCTAATTTCAAGTTTAATAAATAAAATCAGCCAGTTCTCTCCCATTGTTAGTTTCTCTAGCGTCCATTCTAAACCACTTAATACCTACAAGCTTTGTATAATATATCCTTCACGTATTTTATCCTAAATCCTGAAAAATATACCTTACTAATAAATTATTAATCGTAATTTTCACTTTCACTAAATTTATGCTAAACTTTATATATACTATTTGTTCAATTCATAAAATTGTTCTCTAATTTGACTCATGGTTATACTTCTTTCATAACCTATTTCAAGCAATGTGAATTTGTACCATGTGCATTCGATCCTGACGATATCCGTAAAAGACAAAAATGGTGAGTATTTACTTCCATCTTATAAAAATAATTTTCTTACTAAACTGTATTTTATTAACTTGACAATAACCTAACAACACGAAACAGTTATCAATACAAGTACAATGCAATCAGATAGATAGATATAATCATTCGATTTGCACCTGAAAACATAATACAGTTAGTAATAAATAATCCACGAAGTAAAGTAAAGTAAAAATGTGGTTTGTTTTGATATATAATTTGTCATTTATTGATATGATTGCCATTTAAATGTATTCATACATAATCTGAACACAGATTATTTGCTACAATTATTCACAGCTGAGGAATAAAAAAAATAGATTACTATAATATATAATTGAAATATTTACAAAAATTACAGATCTTACATGACCCAAAGATTTACGAGTCATAGTGTATATACATTCTTAAAATACATATAAGAAGAGCTAATATACTTAAAATCATTTTTACAACCAAAAATACTGGGATTTTTAAATAAAATCAATAAAAGGGTTTTGATTAATTCTTCTTGCCTGGTTACAAGAATGCACAACCAAAACATTTACAAACATAATTTATTAACAGTTCTTTTGTCCAAATTTATAATTGAAAATATATTTGAATAAATGAAAGGTGAATCAAACATTCAACTAGAATAAATATCATATCTTGGAATTTGACAAACAAAAAAATTTGCTTCACAAGGGAATAATCTGAATAATAAAGTGTCTTTAATAAAGTAGCAACTATTTTTGAGTTTTTTGAGTTTTCATGGAAGATATTTTGCTTGTATCATCTGTTCGACTGTAATATAAAACAGTTAATTGTTTGATAATTTGAATAAAATCTTGCTACACATCTCATATATTCGTAAAAAGTATTGAAATATACTAAATAAGTTAATAGTTATACAATTATACGGGCGTAAATATTTTATAATGTTAAATAAATATGAGGTATATGATGTAAAGAATTAACTTGTTTAGTTAAAATGTGTAGACGATTAATTAATCGATTTGATAAAAGCAAACATTTATTTATAATTCCATACTATTGCACAATCAACAATCCGAAAGTTTCTATAATAAACCAATTTAGAACACTATGTTATCAAGTGTACAAGCCAGTTTTATGTGTAATACCGATGCATATTTAGAATGCGGCGATAGTAACAGTAAACATAATGTATTTAATGGCATCAAGACAGACATGAATAGATGTTATTTCACATATTATTTTTATTATACCCCAAACAATATTATTTAAGCCTAGCAAGACTAAACAATAATATTGTCAGTGTTAGGCTCTGGGGATGTTATCCTACAGACAATTCTGCTTCGAAAGATACCAAATATAGCTGCGGTATATTTTTTTGAGCTATCTCGCCCGGACTATATGTGAATTTTTGCTATTAAGTATTGCTGATACAATTATGATTTCCAGGTAACGCACCCGTGATATGAGAATGTCTCGGAAGTCGTTTATTCAAGCGAGCGCAACAGTTAAGCAGTCCATAATTTTGTTATCGGTATTTCTATGGTAACGCCAAATCATTCCAATTTTTATAATGATAGATTCCCCAACAGCGACATTGGAATCGTTAAAATGGTTCTACTTTTTGAAAAATGCTCAATATAATATATAACCTATAAAATTATAATTGACAATTATATAACAAAAAATATATAATCCAATTTCCTGGAATTGTAATCTACATCTATATAGCTTAAATTAATATAATAAGCCAAGGTATTGTAAACATTGGTTTATAGTACTGATATACTGTATTAAACAGTATGACAGGAGTCTAGATATTCATTTGCTACATATTATTATATCCTAATACACAAATATACTAAAAATAAATTCAAAAATCTGTCTATTTTTTAAAGAAAATTTTAAATGTTTGTGCTATAATATTGTAATATAGCTTTTTTAATAAATAAAAAGTATAAGAGGAAATGATTATCTAGTCAGTTAGCTTTTTCAACAAATAAATGTGTTAAAAATTGATTTTAAGAATTAATTGAAAAAATGTAGAACTAAACGAAAATCAAGCATTAATTAGGAAAAGTTTATTTTTTATTCTAGAATATGTAAGACAACTATAGTATAGACTTAATTGTTACTTAAATGATAAAAATTGCAATTCATATTGATATTATTTTAGATCAAATAAAAACATACTTTATCATTAAAAAACATTTATTAATGTGAAACGTTAACCCGCTGAGTAATATTATGGATTGCTTAACTGTTGCGCTTGCTTGATTAAAAGACTTCCGAGACATTCTCATATCAGGGGTGCTTTACGTGGAAACTGTACGCCTCTGTAATACCTGCATGCTATGGACACACCTACTTAGATTATATCTGCATTAGAAATGCAGTATGACTAGTAAATATCAATACTAAAAGCCAATAAAAATACACAAACTTACGAAATTTTATATAGCTGTTATGCAGGTGAACTTTTCAAGATTGCAATACCATTGTTAAAAGATTAAGGCAAGGGATATAATAATTATAATTTAAAGATATTAAAATTAATACCCAAATATTTATTAAGGCTATTAATTAATATAATTTTAGTATGCTAATATATATATTCCTATTATTCATTATTGCTATCCTACATATATTGAATTATTATAAAACCCGTCCAAAGAACATCAAATTATGCATCCAATGCGCTTCACACGTGTCCAATGAGCCTCACAATGGTTATTTTTTGCGTCTAATGCGTCTCAAAAATCGTCAATGAGCCTCTTACTAATAAAAATTACTAAAAACGCTCCGTGTTATTTTTTCAATGTAATATTCTGATTCTGGATGATAAAATAAACAAAAAATAATATCAGCACGAGATTTATAGCGCAAAAATGATCTGCTTTTAATATTTAAAGACTCCATAAATAGTGATAGCAAGGAAAAAATAACTCTCATCGCCGGAATTGAAAATTCAGCTGAAAACTTGTGCTATAGGCATATTGTACAGAAGTTATTGTACAGGTGCCTAGTTCATTGGAATTAGTACAATATAAAAAAAGAAGATTTTTAAGCAAACTTACAAGCAAAATTGACAGCAACACAGAAATAAAAATATATCTATTTACATCCTAATTTTTTGAATATTTATGCTTAAAAAATTAGTAAATCCACATTCTAAAACTTATTTGATACTGTAAATAATATCCATTTTGTTATTTTTCATTTAATTCAAATTTATTTACATTGATATGGTATTAGTGAGGCGCATTGGTCGAAATTGGTATTATTGAAACAAGAGAATCCACAAAGAATTTAGTCGCATACTCACCTTTATTTAGTAGGCTACAGTCTACTAGTTCTCTACTAATATTTTGTTTGTACTGCTCTTTTAATATCTAGTTTTCAAAATTTCACATTAAAAGAATACTTATTAATTAGGGTTGTAAAGATGTGTTTTTTACTTTTCAGCTTTCCAACAGATTCAAATCTGTGGGCACTCTGGGTACGCACTTTGAGACGAGTCAATTTCAAAGTAGAACCCTGGCATCGAATATGCAGTGAACATTTTACTCGGGATTGCTACTCAATGAGCTGTTCCCACATTGTTCAAAATAAGCTCATATTTGCAACCACCAAGAATTGTTCCTCGTACGTCAAAAAACCTCATTTTGTTCTCTAGACAATAAAACTTTCATGTTCACTTCTTTTTTTATTTTTATATCAACTGAATCTGTATACTAGCAATAGGATAAAATAAACAGTAATTTTATGCTTTTATGGTTTTAGCTTTGTCAAAAATTATAAAAGATAATATATATATATATATACATATATATCCACTTTATTACTTTTTAATTCAGTAGCCATCCTACCATAACTTAATTTTATAAAATATTGTTCACCTTCTTTGCACTCATTTGCTCACATGTATAAAAGATTCTTAATATATTCTTAAAAGATTATTATATAAAAGATACGCGCATTACAAAACAGTACCATTGTAATTGTTTCTCATTATCTCAGTGGGAAAAGAAGCACTGTCCACTTGCATCTCCAGTTGCATACACATTGTTCATTAGGATATACATATTTTAAATAGAACATGAGGTTAAAACTCTGTTAGCATTGGCATTCTATATTCCCAAAATATAGTTTACAAACCTTTTATTGCACCTATATTGTACTTTTTCCTCAGAGAATCCTACTGTATTTTTGTGCAAACCATAATTTATATTTATTATTATTATTATTATTACTGTTACTATTATATAAATATTTTTTGCCAATACGCAGCAAGTGTTTTGGCGTATATCGCAATAAACTTAGCATTTATATTATAAGGGTTGATAATAATTACCTGACCAATCAAAACAGGCGAAATGAAACACATTCTAATTACGCACAGTGTACTCTAATAGTTGTTTTATCTAACAACTGTATAAACTAAATATACAAGCATCATCATTTCTGAACATAAAATAAAATATTTCAGTAACCAATACCATCCATGTAACATTACACGTCTTATTATATAAGGACGTATTGTATGACATAAGTGTAAAACTTGAACTGATCAATTTTCTTTCCTTCATTTGAGAATAAATTTAATATGGCTGAAAAGGGATCATCGAAATCGGAGGATGAAACTTCAAAATATTTAGGTAAGACAATGACCTAATTTATTATTTTTTCTTTTTTTATTTAACCCCATCCATATCGGGCTATTCTACGCATCCATATAACGGAGGGGGGTCGATTGTGCCCCCTTATAATTTTCCAATTTACTGGCGGAGTAGAGTTTTGAAACTTGGCATATAGGCAAAAGAGGATGTTCTGTAACACATTCCATTAAAAAATAAATAAAAATAAATTTATTTATAGAAAAAAAAGAAAAAAAAAAGTTTTGAAACATATCCAAACAGTTTTTTTAACAAAATGTTTATTTTATAAAAAAATAGCAATATATCACAAATATTACAGTATATAATCTAAACAATAATTTACTTTTATAAAATATAAATATCCGAAATATAAAACAAATTTATTGATTTTGAAAATGTGAAGATTTTTACATAAACGTATTGGTTTACCAAGGTTACGGAACCCTCCTATCGGGTGTACAGTAGTGAATAGGTATGGATAGGGTTAAAATATTTTCTTAGTATTAATGTACATATATGTTTGCCTATTTGTGTAATATATATTTATATAAACTACATGAAAAATCGAGTAAATTACGTATATTGTAGAATTATTGTAAACTGATCTTTTGGCTCTAACAATATAAAATGCGAACAAAATAAATATTTTCGTATTCAATAATGTTGATATATATAAAGGCTGATAAGAAAAAGGATATGATTGTATGTTTTAGATAATTATTTTAAATGATTGATATGTTATTAAAATAACGACTCCAGTTCTGGGAACTAAAATGTTACCAAACTAATGATGACATAAAATGATAATCAATTAACATTGATCATACATGGATAAACATTAACCCCATCTAGCGTTAGGATTCCTAATCTCTGGGCTCTACCCAATTATTATAATTAATGATGTAATTAGGGACGGTTATCACAACACAATAAATATACAAATTAAGAAACACATCAAAGTAATAGGATTCGACATTAAATTATAATTAGATAATTTGCTAACTCTACCATTATTTTAATCCCTGCACATTTTTTAACTAGAAATTTTAGCAGCTCAGTTCCAGCGAGTGGGTCCGAGTGTTGAGCGAAAAGTTGTTAAATTAAGATAGTCGTATTTATTTTATCGTAAATTAAAAAGCTGCACTTAAATAATCACATTTTAGAAGTCGTAATTAAAAAATCGTAGTTAAAAAGTTGTAATTTAGTAAGTCTTAAAAATTAAAAGTCATGAAATAAGATCTTGCAATTTAAATAGTCCTATTTAAAAGGTCCTATTCAAACAGTCATACTTAAAAAGTTGTACATATTTTTACTAGTCCATTTTTACAACTTCAATCACGTTTAATTATAGTACAACATCTTTCGTATTAGTATCTATATTTACCTGACTATTTCATAATAAATGTATATTTCTAAACATATATCCATATTTACCGGACTATTTCATAATAAATGTATATTTCTAAACATATATCCATATTTACCTGACTATTTCATAATAAATGTATTTTAATTCAAATATCATGAATTACTATTTTACAATTAATACAAAAAATTATCTTTTAAATATGAGTTTGTAAATAATAAAATTTTTGAAATATATCTTATACAATAAAACATTTTGAATAAGATTAATTTTATTCAAATTTTCCATATAAAACTAATTACTTATTACGACAATTTTAATAAGATTTCTTAAATATAATGAAATAAATACAATTTCTTAAATAAAACTTTTTCAATACGACTGAACAATGTACGATTATTTGATTTTTACGACTTTTCACAAGGGATCCGTTCCAACTTACTAGAGTTATCAAGTATTCTTCTAATTCCATACATTACGAATTCCTTATTAATAAATCTACTTCACAACGTCATTATGGGAGATTAACTCAACTTTTCTTCTTCTTACACTTCATCAACTTATAGCAACTCTAGGAAACTTTATTTTTGTATGTCATTCAACTTTAAAAGTCAAACATAATTCAGAAGCTCAAACATAATAGCTCAAACTATAACTCTAAATATACCGCACCGTCTCATACAATAATACAAGAATACAAGAAAACATACGCCCACACCTCTCTCTCCCATCGCCCCTTCTCATAGTCCGTACCCTTAGACCGTTCCAAACCCCATCCAAACATCTCTAAACGTCAGAAAGAATGTTTAGTTCAACAATTCCTGTTTTATATTAGTGCAAACTAAGAAGTTTGTCAAAATTAATTTGTGAGTTATAGACTAATTCAATTCCATCAATATTTATAAATTTAGCTTTAGGGGGAAAAATCCTTTATCCTTTATCCTTTATCCTGACTTTATCCTGTGTCAAAAACTAGTAAACATTCAGGGGTTATTGCACTTTCTGAGGGTCATATTATATGTGTAAGAACCCTCAAGTTGTTCGAAACGTTTTTCAAGCTGAGATGCTAGCAATTCTCTATACCATTTATAGAGATGCTAGCTGAGATTTATAGCTGATATGCTAGCAATTCCCAATAGCATTTATAGAGATGCTAGCTGAGATTTATAGCTGAGATGCTAGCAATTCGCGATAGCATTTATAGAGATGCTAGCTGAGATTTATAGCTGAGATGCTAGCAATTCCCAATGGCATTTATAGAGATGCTAGCTGAGATTTATAGCTGAGATTCTAGTAATTCGCTATAGCATTTATGGTATAAGAAGAATTAACCGATCAAACCCAACAATAAAAGTTTCTTATGGAATCTTTAAGAAATCAGTCGATGTATTAAAAAGTTCAAAATTATTATAATCGTAACAGTTAGATACTCAGGAATAAAATTCATCTACATACATAAGTTGAACTTTTAATGGTTATCTATATGTAGCTAAATTTTTAAAAAGGGTCAATTTCATTGAAAGAGAGTTTAGCATTAAATGTCTCTTATTCTGTATAAGAGAAGATTTTTAATTTTCTTAATCATATTTTTTGTATCAAATATTCTTGCAATATTATTCCTAAACTTATTATTTTATTTCTGTATTCTAGACTCAATGAAGATTCTATTAGAAAGTTTTGTCGAATCTATCAAGAAAGACTCGGAGTTAGCAAAACTAACAAATGAAAAAAAATTTGAGGATCAAAATAAAATGATTGAGGATCAAAATAAAAATATTGAAGATCAAACTAAAAAGATTAATGATCAAAATGATAGAATTGTGGAACTATCTCTTCTATTTGTTAAATCAAAAGATGAAACAAAAGCTGAAGTGGAAAGAAACAAAATATCAAACGAAGATCAGAAGCGCGAGATACAGCGTCTTCAAGAAATTGTTAATGTGCAGAAAAATAAGATAAGTGAATTAGGTGAATTGGTGAAAGGGATGGAAGAAAAATTAACCAAAATGAATGACTACGAAGAAACAGTGAAAGATGTAGCTTCTTTAAAAGGAGAAGTCGAATATTTGAGAGAAATATTTCAGTCCGACCAGGAAGAATTAGATGCAAAGCGTAAAGATATGAATGAATGCCTAAATAACTTTACAAATCAGACTGGCCAGTTGAATGAAGCAAACGATAAAATCTTGCAATTAACCAAAACGATAAGCGAGCACAGTGACGAGGTGACGCGGAGAGGTGTCAAGATTCGTCAATTGCAAGAAGAGAAGTTTAATGTGGAAAAAGAATGCACACTCCTGCAGCATCAGCTGAAGGAAAAGGACGAACAACATCAACAGACTCCGCATCAATTCCAAGGTTAGAGTCATTCGGTATTTTGTTTCTGTTACTCTGGAATAAATATTGGAGTTTTAAATTAATGTTAACACAAAATCAATTAGGCGTAAGGTTCAATTGGCATTATACTTTTGTTGGTAATTTACGATGTATATATCCCATGGATACAGATTTATCGTAACTATGTTTGTAATATAAACGTATCTAAATGCTGAGATTTCTAGTCAAGTAACTTCTTCATAAGCTAACTATCATAAAAACAAATATTGATTGTACTCTGAAAATGTTGACAAGATTGTATATTCTTAAATAATAAATTTATTTTTATAAACTTCATTTTCATGAAGTCAGTAGTCTGGTGTAAGTTTCTTTTGATCCCACTTATAGCCCAATAATAATTTTCTCATCGAATTTCTTACAAAAAATCCACAACACCCTACTTTTAAAACCTTTAATGTTTATTTTGAAGAAATATCTTATTGAAATATTAAATAAAAATTTATTATTAAATAATTAATTAGTGTCATTAATTATATATGAATAAATTATTTACAAACTTATTAATAAATTATATTTACAAATATAAAACATTTCAAAATATTTATTCATTAAAATGTCGCAAATGAACTCGCAATTCTTCCATCTTTCTGTCTATAAGAATTATTTCATTAAATAATCAAACATAACTGGATATATTTAATACCTTTTTGACTGATAGGTTTTGAACTGAATATCTATTTACAAGATATAAAATATATATATCGATTCATTCAAATCCCCTTTCGTGTCTTCGTATAGGACACATCAAATGTATTTCTTTAGCACTTATCTCCCATCAAACCCAACAGTAAAAGTTTCTTATTGAACCTATTTATTTACAAAACGAAATTTTTCTAATCGTATTTTTTCCAATTGTACCTACTAGCTAATTCCGGATTTTAAGTTTTATCAAATATATTGTCAAGGAAAAGTAAACAATATAAAATTTTAACAAAATTAATATTCTAAATAATAAACTACGTCATTAATATTCTAAGTTTCCATAAATAAAATAAGTATAACTAAATTATTTTGTAGGAATACAGATACTCGTTTCATGAAAGTTCATTAGTTACAATAGTCTTTAGAGATATAATCAAATTATATACGCTTTTGCATATGTAACCACCTCGGAGTCGAGGTTCTCTGTATTTCTTACTCTGATATAAACTATTCTAATACTTCGAGTTTTAACTGTTACTAATTCTTTCAGCAGTTGAATACTATTATTAAGTTACCCGAAACCCTAGTAAAATAATGTTTTTAAAAGTCACTGCAATGAAACAGTTCATGTATAGTAAAACTGTTACAGATAAAAATGTAATACATTTTATTTTACAGACAACTGACCTATGTTAAATTGCTTGAAAAATTATAACAAATAATAAACACTACTTTTTTATGAACTTTTTAATATATAACATTTATTTTTAAGAAACGATTTTCTATTGATGGAAATTGACTTTGTTGTTTACCGATACGTTATTTAAACGTTATTTATTAAACGATGAGGTTGCATCGTCAGTCAAGAGCAAGAGCGCCAACGTTTAGCTTGAGATATTGCAAGCTGTTATTCTCTCTGATATATATTGTCTATGTTTATTAATGTTAAGGAGATTAGATCCGTATACTAACTAAACAGAAATTATACTGTAACTATTATAGTAATTGCACAATTACTTTATGAAAAGGCCTATATTTAATCGCTAATTAATCAGGTTAGAATGCATTTAAAAAAACTAATTTAGCGTTATCGTCAAGAACTAACGAACAAAATGCACCTAAGTTGAACTAAGTTAAACAGGTTTCTAGATTCCTTTTAAAGGGGTCAATTTCAATGAAAAATATTGTATTGATCTAATTTCAAAACAAAAAAGACAATGTAGCCAAAAGGAAAACCAAAAATCGAGATCCTCAAAAGCAAACAATTTAAATGATACCATTGAATATATGTATACAGCTATTGAAGAAATTGATATTAAAAAGGTGCGAAGATCTATTTGTTACATTGTTTGTTGTTCAAATATATAAACATACATATAAATCAATAAGGAGCATAATATATAGGTATATATCTAAACTGAAAAATTGAGAACATTTATTGACAATTGTATAAATTGTAATATTTTTATTGTATTACAATCATTGTTTCTATAAGATTGTGAACTTGTCAAGACATTTTGTTGTCACATTTTCATCAATTTTACGGTTTAGATATACAGGTATCAAAGG
Organism: Invenusta paracnida; assembly: GCA_036023295.1. NCBI lineage: Eukaryota > Metazoa > Platyhelminthes > Proseriata > Coelogynoporidae > Invenusta > Invenusta paracnida. The sequence continues at coordinate 12,258 of JAYRBW010027572.1, forward strand.
CAAATGCGTTCGATAACATCAAAGCATGTTTTGTATAACTTTGGACATGATTGGTTCATCAATGCCATTCACACT
>JAYRBW010027583.1:0-12332 GCA_036023295.1 Invenusta paracnida
ACTCCATAATCTAAAAATAGATTGTATTAGGTGTTTCCATTCTAACAACAATAGCTGGCTATTGAAAATAGGCCCCGGGTTGAAATCCTAAGCATTTACTACGTAAATTGGTTAGTTTTCCGATCTAGGTTAACCCTGACTAATATCTATGCAAAAATCACATTCATAGCCGATTAAATAGCATAAACTAAAAGGTTAGGTGTGAAAAAGATGGAAGCATCGTTATTTGAAAGAAGGAATCACTTTTTGATAAGGCACTTTCAAATAACGATGTTTCCTTTTTCTTAATGTTAAAAAAACGTTATCTCTCTCTGTAATTCTCTCTTATGTTTGTATTTATACTAATTGACCCGCCATGTAAGCAATTGTTGCTGTTTAATAATATTATTATACACTACTATACAACATTACCTTCCACTTTCATATTTATTGTAACTAAAGAGGTAATAGTGTTTTCTCGGAAAGATTTGTGCAGTAAAATAAACTTCAACCTAATGTTGATTATTTTTCTAAAATTTATAAGATACACTCTCTACCAAACGTTTACAATTTATTATATTACTCTTAACTGTATTAATGCTAAATTTAACTACTGAAATTGTAATAAAATATATAAAAATAAGCAATAATTTTCCTTAGTATTGTAATTTGTTTTACTAGTTTATTGCGTTTTTTAATAGCCAAGTAGTTCTTATAGTATCTATAGTACTGATTTTATATTAATTGTTCACTGCTGCTGTTACATACTTCTGCTTTTACTATAATATACTATTCATTTCATCAAGTTAACTTATACTGCACCACTTTATATATTATCCAATCTGAGTTTTGGTCTTTTATGAGTATGAGCAGGAAATCTGTTCATATTTTGAAGATTTATTCCTGACGAAGATTATACGAAACGTCTAGAATAATTCCATCACTTTATTTCTTACCTAGATATATGATATACGCAGCATACGTCTTACTATAATCAATAACTTGATATGACCGAAGTGTAAGTTATAAATGTTTAAAATTATGTTGTTTAATAAAAAGCATCCTTAAATACGCCAACTCGAGAATCTTTTTGTTTATTTAAGATTAAACAGCAAATTTTCCATTATGTGAATAATAATATTATCTCACCTGAAAAGGATGTCTAACTACTGCATCTAAGTTGGGATTGACGATACCAATAGGTCGATTAACCTTCTTCGTCTCGGCCTTAAGAATGACAGGTAGAGTCTGCTTGGCTGCTAGTTCCTCAGCTTGTCTCACGGTCAAATTACGCCACACCTCTGATAATTCCTGGACAGATATACCGCTTTTTTGGAGGCGATTTAATTCTTCAAAAGTGAAGTTCGGATTACTATCCAAAGCTGAAGCTTTGTGGATATTCCGAACAACATTCTCACTAAGAAGAAATATCGAAATGTATAACATAATACTGCTATTTATTAATTATAGAAAAAACCCTGGACAAACTGTTCTACCAATCCAATTTGATAATACATAAATTAATCATAAAGTCAACTTATAAATTTAATTAATATTAGTAACACAATGATGTATTACTATGTATTTATTCCGACATATTGAGTATATTTATTACCCGGTTTAAATTGTTAATAGAAATAATCAACTATAAATTCAATCAATATATCGTTAGATACAAATGGGAGTTATCATTAACATTAAATGAAAATTTCAATAAAGGTCAAAGTATTACAATTATCCATAACAAAATATTAGAACATAGAACTTACAGTGCAATTTTTCTTAACTCTTCCTTGTTAATTTTAAATGACTCCTTTTCACAATTTTCTTCAGTTTTGGAGGTCTTTTTATCCACAGATTTTGAACGAGATTTTCTACTTGTTCTTTCTCTCGAACGTGACTTAGAAAAGCGCTTCCTTCCTCGTGACCTTGACCTTGACCTCCGACGAGAACGTGACTTACTTCGACGTCGGCTATTCAAGCGGGACGAGGAGCGGCTTCTGCGCGGCAACGATCGTGATTTGCTCCTTCGGAGCGATGATCTTCGCCGAGAGTGAGATCTACTTTTTCTGAATCGTGATCGCGATGTACTTCTTCTCGGTCGTGACCTCGACCTACCTTTTCTTCGTGGTCCATTTTTGTGTCGCGAGTGGGAACGTGATCTATTTCTGAGTTGTGAATGAGAACGGGATCTATTCTTTCGTCGATGAACAGAGCGAGACTTACTACGTTTCTGTGAATTCGATCGCGTTCTAATGCTCTTGTGAGGAGATTTCGGACGCGACCGTCCTATTCGATGTTTTCGTTGCGACTTAGATCGAGATCTCCTCCGTTTGTCAGGTGATCTAGACTTTGATGTCTCCTTTGTAGAAGATTCTGTACGACGCCGTTTTTCTCTTTTATCTTGTGATTTGGAATTATTGTTTTTATGATCATCGGGTGATATTGCAGGTAATTTTGATTTTTGATTTTCTGAACGAGATAACGAATGAGATCGCGCCTTCTTATCTGAAGAAATCCGTTGAATTTCAATAGAAATTCTACGACTTTCCTGTTTTTTATCTGAGGATCTTGATTTAGATCGATGAGATCTACCATTTCTTTTAGAACTCTTCCTTTCAGTTGATCTCGATTTCTTTGCATCCCTTTTTTTCTTTCTTCTAGGAGAACGTGACTTAGATCGAAAGTGGAAGTTCTTTTTCTTCTTAGATTCACGAGACGACTTTCTGACATTGTTTAGAATAACTCTACGCGACCTAACCTTGAAAGTTTCTCCTAAAGACGTATCAGCTACATCATTCAAGGCTGAACCATTTTCTAGAGAGAAAAGGAAATAAATTGTAGTAATATGAATTAAAGAAAGAATAAAGCTCGTAGACTAGAAAATATATAAATAATGCTATATTACACTTTGCTGAAATATAATCAAAAAATGTTACCTTGTTTTATCATTGACTGAGCATCATCTTGTGATTGTGGGGAAGCCTCGGATTTAGACTTCATATAAGTTCTCAATTCTTGTTCAATTCCTTGTCGTACTTGAACATTTTCTTTGGAACCTTCAGATTGTTCCCCTCCAATAGAACCAGGACCTTTAGTTTGAATGCTTTCTAAAATCGAATTTTCAAACAATTCTCGAGTAAGGCTAATTTTCCCTGTTGATTCACTCGATGTCAAGATTTCATCAATCGCATCAGTAATGTCGGACATTAAAGTTGTTTAGTACTTCTTTGTATATTCTTCTAAAATTGTAAATAAATAAAAATAATACATGATATTATATGTCTTAACGATACTTTCCAAAATAACAAAAAAATCTGATAAAAAATTGATAAATATAATCAATAAAATCCATTGTTCTACATTACAAGATATGATTATTGGTGATTAAAATAGAAGAAACAATATTAATTTATTATTATTTATAAAAGGATATATTATATTTGCATCTAAACCATATGACAAATAGAAGACATAAGATTAAAAAATTATATTATGATATCTTTTATTATAATGTAATTCTTGTCAAATGCCAACTTAATTTCTATATGCACTAAAAAAGGCAAGGCTTGTGTTCAGTGCATTATAAATTTGTTAAGCAAAAAAATTTAAGCTGCAATACAGCTGGGCATGTGGTTTTTAAAAAACGAGTGTGCAAATCTGCATATTGTGCGAATATGAGAATTATAGATGTAAAATGTGTGGGTCATATGCAAAATAAAAATGTCAAAATATGTTAAAATAAAAAGTCTTAATTTATTAGTAATATTATATACACAAAATGCTGTTGTCATAAATTTTTACTATATACATTGTATCTATTATACCATTTCATCTTTAACTGCACATTTTATTTGAAGTGAATAATAAAATAATATCCAATGAGATATTTACAATCTGAATAAATAATAATTTCGAATTAATTGCACAATGGCATTTTAAGTGCACAGCCTATCAATGATTAATTTGTCTAGTACAGCCAAACCCCAGTTTTATGCACCCTAATTATACACCAACCTCACTTTAGTGGCACATTTTTGTGGAACAAATTTCCTTGTATGCATTTTAATACAATTTAACTGCCAACCCCGCTATCCGCCATCCACCAAACAAAATAGAGAACAAAAGCACCATTTTTGTGTTATAAAACCTTAGTATATCCGTCAGCCTGTCTCTTTTTCTAGCACAACAATAAATATGTGTATCTGTATACTGTAAATAAATATACATAATTATATATGAAGTGCTAAACGTTTCATAAAAAAAATTAACATCAATAATTAAATTGTAAATAAATATAATATGTGAAGTAGACATACATACTCATACATTGTATTTATCTAGTAAACATACATACATACATAAATTTAACTCTTAAAATAGAACTCCCAATTATCTGCCAACCTTGATTAACCGCCACTTTTCACTGGAACCAAGGCTGTGTTAAAACCAGGGTTTGACTGTATCCAAGTGTACATTTTTAAATGCCTAGCTTTCAAAATGAATCTATGTTAATTAATTTGAAATTATTATTTCTTAATATTGTAAATATTTAATTGGATATTATTTTATTATTATTATGAGACTGACTGTATAGTAATTGTTTGGCAGATAGAGAAACACCTACATTATAAACAACCTATATATTACACTCAATAAGTCGAATTGAATGTGTATGTTTCCCTATCAGATTCTGTCAAGTAATTAATACATACATAACTATATTAATAAGCACAAATTGATTTTAGCTACATACCCCACAGCTGCTAGCTTCATCTAAAGCAGTGAGACAGACATACCATATCTGCAGACTATAGTCACATTGAAGGGTGCTGTTTGCCTTCTTTCTAAAGTTTTCTTTCACACAGCTACATCATTCAGCAGCCAATTAGAATTGCTGCATGTTGTTGGTAAACAAATGTGTAATTGAACCTATCATTATAAATGTACACATAGTTTAGATTCTATTTCCTTTTTTTGCCATCTATTTTTCCTGACTCATCTATTGCCAAAAATGTTTCTCTGAGTTGGACAAAGTTTTCTTATGTGCTCTGTTATGAAGTGGCTCCATTTTTAAAGGAGTAACTTGTAAAGACCATTAGAGGTTGTAGGGAATTTGTTGTTATCTTCAATGAAAGTTTAAATAAGATATCTCAAAAGTCGCAAATTGATATATTATGTCGATTTTGGAGTGAAGAAAAAAACTTAGTACTCACAAAATACTTCAATTCCTCATTTCTTGCTCATACATCAGCTGATGACCTGGTAGAATGATTCTGTAGTAGCCTTTCCGAACTAGATTTGGCATGCCTTTTAGCTGTATCCATGGATGGACCCAATGTAAATTGGTCGTTTTTAACTAAGTTGTTTTCCAGGAGACGGTTAAGCAGCCTTCCAGAATTACTTGAATTTGGCTCATGTGGTCTACATATTATTCAGGGAGCAGTGCAAACAGGACACAAGAATACTGATTGGAATATTAATCATGTTTTCTATGCTACATATTACCTATTTTAAAATTCTCCAAAACAGCATGCTAAATACACTGAAATCACTTCTTTGACCAAATTTCCACAGAAATGTTGTTCATTACATTGATGTGAAAATGTCCAGGTCGGCAACTAAGTGTTTTCTAGAGATTCAGCCTTGTTTGAAGCAATACATCTCCAAAGTACCCCCAAAACCACTTATTTCTTCATTTTCATCTCAGGTGACAGCTTTTAATGATCCCATTGTTGACTACAAAAATTGGCTTTTTCGTCTCTGTCTGTCAGTCAGTGGAACCCTTTCTACATAAATGTCAAGCATCTGAACCTTTGCTGCCTTTTCTATATGATGATCTCAGTGACATTCAATGATCATTGGCCATTAGGTAATTAACTCTGGTTTTTCATAATCATATATAGCAACTGAGTATATAAGTAAATCTTTAATTTATAACAGGTATTTGAAATTGGATTCTATGCCAATGGAACCATCCAAACTTTCAGCTTTTGTTTGTGAAGAAGCATCCACAGAACATCTCAAGCTAATCCCTGACATGGGCATAGCTGCCAGTATGGAGTTAGATAACCTGAAAGAATCTCCCAATCATGCTCGATTACAATTATCCCTCCATTCTGATTGCAAAGATTTTCTTCAGTTTGTCCAAAAAGTTAGCTGAATGATCACTGTTGAGATATTCCCTTGTTAAACAGGTTTATGGTTTTATTTTATATCTGGTACATTATGTATACATTAATATTACATTACAGATATTTTTTTATTTTTTTAAATGGAATATTTATTGTGTGAGAAGTTACTCATTATTTTAGATATAAGATTTTAAATATAATTTTTCATAATGCATTATTCAGGTGAGATGCCTCAATACTTGTACTATGAGAAGAGAAACAAAGAGAAGGCCATTAAGCTAATGGAAAAACTGGCAAAGACCTTTGCATCTAATTCTTTTATCTGCCAGTGATACAGATCTAGTCATCCACCAATTCTGCAAACTTTTGGACAAAAAACCCTTTCTTGAGCAGCTGGCTGCATTTTGTTCTTCTGACATACCAATTCGACTCAACATGTTTTTCTAGGAAAATGTTGGTTTTGAAAAGGAATTTTCAGAATTATGGCAGGTCCTTAGAAAAGTCCTGACATTGCCACATGGAAATACTTCTGTAAGCTTTTTAGACATAAAAATATATTAGAAAATAAAATAAATTTATATTTAATATTACATATTAAATAAGTACCTACTTTCAAATTTCGTTTTTTAGGTTTAAAGTGGCTTTAGTATACAAGATGTGCAACTAACTGAGAACCTTTTGGAAGAGACAATGGTATCAAAGCATATTGTGTACAATTCAATCCCAAGTACATCAGAAATACCTAATTTGATTACCCCTGAAATGCATAAGGTATTTATTGTGTATAAGAAAGAAATATCTATATATACAATCTATAACTCATCACTGATTTATGGGCTATTCACGGTTTCAAGGTCCAGTACAATACAGCACTAGAGAATAAAAGATTAGCACAATCTACAATTGGAATGGAAGCTAAGAAGAGGGAAAACGATCAGAAGAACTTCTTGAGGCTAGAGGCTGAAAAACAGGCTGCTGAAATATTATTGTCTGCTTGAGAGAAGCAAAGAAAACTAGAAATCTGAAACTGTCAAACTCATTTTTACTTATTATGCTGTGTTTCACATACTATGTAATAATTCTTCTATATTATAGTGTTACACAATTCTTAGTTATTGATACAATCATCAAACTTCCAATTGAACTTCTAAATTTCTGAACTGAATTACTTATATTGTATGCATATATTGAATATTAAATAAATTAACAATTGTAAATATATCTAGAATTATTATTATATATATTATATTTCAATGTCCGACCCTGGTCGCTTTAATTCTAAATATATGTTTTACCTACTTACTTACTTACTTAGAATTGTTTATTATATAGGAAATATATGTATATGAATGTACATGATTTTTTTCATGTCTAAATAGTGGCCACCCTGTATAACTGTTTACTGCATGGCACACCAGCTAGAACTTTGTTATAGAGATGCTTGGAATGCAAGTTCCTTGTTACCTGCAGCCAAAATCTCTTCTTCTTGGTCGGTATTACTTTTACCATAAAAGTCCTCTTAACAGAGCCAACCTTAAGGCATCTTTTCAGGCACTTAGACTCTCTCCACTTGTTCTAACACATATTGGAGGTACATAATGGGTCAGTCATGTTCATATTGCTTTAAATTACATCCTCCATGTTATAAAAGCCTTATTCAGCACTTAGAGCAGATAAGATAAAATCTTTATATAATTATATTAGTGTTTATTAATAGAATAAAGTCATATTTGTTTAAAAAATAAGTTAAATTTTGTTCTTAAGTTTTTGGTTTATCAATATTAAGTATAGCCAGTCTTTAGACAATATTAAAGTCAAATGTATCATTTTCCTTAGTTTTCCAGTCATTATACTGGTTGTGTTTGTTTTAATTTGCATTTTGAAAGGTCAGATTGAGTTGTTTTTTTTACTGCACTGCTTTTTCAAACAGATTTGATTTCCAGATGCTAAAGGTGCCCCTGGTGTGTAACAAGCCAAGGGTAAAGCCACAAATTTCTACATTTTTGCAAAAAATATATTTATCTTGCTGAAATTCATAGCAGCTTGGAGGCAAAGAGAGATATACTGAGACATTATGAAATGATGTAAATGTTCTATCATTTTATTTAATCTGAAATATTATGAATAATAAGATTGAAATTGGATCACTGAACATCTTATTTATAATCAGAGGTTATTGACATGCATTTTATAGTAAATTGATGTCTATAAATAGCATCCAAATTCTTATGTTTGCCACACTAATAATTACAAAATTATAAAACTTTTTCTTAACAAGTGCATGTTACACTTATGTATATGTTTATTATGAAAGAACATTTTTTTTATTTTCTTGACCTGAGCCTGAGGCTGAGTAATATAATTATATATATATATATTATTAATATACTATAAGTATATACTTATACTTATAGTCATGCCCAAACTAGGAGTAGGATGACATTATAAGATTGAATTATATATATTAATATGTATATTTGGCGATTGTGGAGTTCTTGGATGCAAATTAATAAAATGTAAAAAAAAAAATTTTTTATTTATATATCATAGTACTATTGTAAAGGATAGTGAGATGCTTGATAATTGTGGTCTGGTTGCAGCTACCAGCTTTTAATAGTATGTAGGGGTTACAGCCCAGTTTCCCACATTAAATTATTTTTTGTGGTTTTATTTTATTATACCACAATTTAATGAAATATTAATTAATCTTAATTATTATAAAAGTTTTTATACATACATATACATATACATATAAATATAAATATATGTAAATATATATTATATACCCATATACACTATAAAAAGCTGGCAGCCATGACCACACCAAGATTATCAAGAAACTCCTCAATTATTAGATCTATTATAATTTGTATTCAAAAATAGTGCAGCTGCCAGATTTAATAGTGTATATGGGTATATAGTACATATGTATATTTAATGTATATATATTTACATATATATATATATATATAAACATTAAACTAATTAAAACACATGAATATTTATTAATTTGCAGTTTAATAAAATAAAAACCACAAAAAATAATTTAATGCGGGAAACTGGGATATAACGGGGTTACTTGTTAACCCTCAAGAGCCCTCCTGTCTACATATGTAGACAAACCATATAATATAGTAAATATTAATTGTTTAAAAAACATGGCATGTTGTTATTCAAAATCCATCATTAAATTGTTCTTTTGTAACTGCTTATAAAGCAATAATATTATCATGCATGTATTCTACAAGTTATCACTACTTATACTTAATTGGCCCAGCTGTCTACATATGTAGACACATATTTATTGTGGTAAATGACAAATAATCTTATTCTCTCCCTATAGAGGACATTGTCCTACATAATATAAAGTTCAGGTAAAGTTTAGGTAGACAGCATAGATCTGAATAGTTTATTTTAGTATATAGATATAGTGCTTGCTTCATACTGTCCAAAGAAGAACAGAAATGTTTTCTTGATGAGTTCATATTATACAAAGAACAAAATATCCAACAGGGAGGACAAAAAATCCACAGTCATTCTTGATTACAACAAAGGCAAAGGTGGGGTTGATGTGATCGATTCCTGTGTAGAAGAATTTTTTCCTGCAAGCACAAAACAAACAGGTATCCCATGTTATACTTCTTCAATATGATTGATATTGCAGCCAACAATGCATATATCATTATGGAGTGCAATGGATTCACAAATATATGTATCATTTTTGCAAAAAATTAGCTGAACAGCTTGTGCAGGAAAACATGCAGCATTGCTATGACCAGGAAAACTCCTATTCACAGTCTAAAGATGCATTTCATGCCTGCAGTTTTCCGTTCAAGAGGAATTGCCCTGCTGAATATGTGACCCGAAGACCATCAAAGTGCCAGATCATGAAAAGATGAAAATCAACCTGACTCTCATGCTTAATGTGTAACCTCCATGATTGCAATGATCACAAAATTCATGTGGTGAAATGTGGTAAGTGTACCAATAACTGATAAATGTCATTTTTCCAACACTCAATGTACTACTGTTTTTGTATTCTTATATTATAAGGACATTTTATAAATCATGTACATATTTTGTTATCAAACATTCACAATTTTTAAACTGTTGTTATATTATATTCATATTCAATTCTTATACTTACATGCATATAAATATATTATTTGTCACACATATATAATAAATTTCAATAAACTTAGGTTCAGAATATGATTTAATGTTAGGGTTAGGATCCAATCTTGTTAGCATCCAATTTATTAGAAATAGAAATATCCTAAGAAATTGTCTACCAATTAAGATGTAAATTTATCCTGGCTTTTGAGGGTTAAACATTGAAAAAAAATGTAATTAACAAACATATGAATTTATGGCAATTGTGGAGTTCTTAGCCACAAATTAATTTTTAAATAAATAAAATGAAAAAAAATAAAAAAATAAAAGTAATTAACTAGTAACCTCTATAGTTATACACTACTAAAAGCTGGTGGCCGCAACCATACCACAATTATCAAGCATCTCACTTAATCATTTATAATAGATAAATTTAATTACATTAATGGCCAACACCAAGAACTCTATAATAACCAAATTTAGTAACATTACAAAACATGACAAATTATCATTTAATATAGTCAAAAGTATAATAATAGAGGTTACTTGTTAATTAAATGTCAAAAAAACAAAAATATATGTAATACCTAAATATATGTAAATTATACCTATATTTACAATTAAAAGTTGGTGGCCGCTTGTGGCCGCGACCACACTATGATTATCAAGAATCTCCACAATTATTAGACATATTATTATTTGTATTTAAAAATAACACTGTCTAATAATTGATGAGATTTTTGATAATCGTGGAAGCAAGCAGGCAGCAAGCTTTTAATAATATATATGGGTATATAATATATATGTATATTTAATGTATACATATTTACATATATATATGTATATATAAAATACATTAAAAATAATATATAAAAGCATTAAAAATAATTAAAATAATTAATATTTTATTAAATCGTGGTTTATTAAAATAAAAAGCGCAAAAAATAGTTTAATGCAGGAATCTTCAAGATTAACATTTACTTTTTGTTTATTTTAAGTTTAAAAAAAAATGTACGGCCAAGAACTCCACAATTGCCATATATATTCAATTGAATAACTATTATTATTGAATTATAATAATAGGATTGCCTTTGTCAATGGCAATATGGCATTGGTATAGGGTTCAGTTGGAAAAATTAAATAAAAGTTTTCAAATTTTTTATTCTCTAGATAGATAGATCCATATGCATAATTTCTAAATCTGTCTTTGAATTCAAAATTGATCATTTAATAAAAAAGTTCTAATGTTTTTAAAACCAAAAATCTTTGGATTTTTTCAGATTTTTAAATTGCGGTTTATTAAAATAAAAAGCGCAAAAAATAGTTTAATGTGGAAATCTTCAGGATTAACATTTACTTTTTGTTTATTTTAAGTTTAAAAAAAATTTACGGCCAAGAACTCCACAATTGCCTTATATATTCAATTGAATAACTATTATTATTGAATTATAATAATAGGATTGCCATTGTCAATGGCAATATGGCATTGGTATAGGGTTCAGTTGGAAAAATTAAATTAAAGTTTTCAATTTTTTTATTCTCTAGATAGATAGATTCAAATACATCATTTCTAAATCTGTCTTTGAATTCAAAATTGATCATTTAATAAAAAAGTTCTAATGTTTTCAAAACCAAAAATCTTTGGATTTTTTAATATTTTTACCTAGTAACTTTCTTATACCTGGTGTGATAATTTTATATATAAAATTATGCTCGGAAATGCAAATTTTCATTTAAAAAAAGAAAGATTTTTCTTGCATAGTTACTTTAGCTTTTACTCAAATGCCACAGTTTCAATATTAGGAGAAGATAAGTAACATTTAATTTAATAATCTGAAGAAAAAAATTAACTGATCATTTTAGAGTGATTTTCAAAATGAATAATTTTTAGGTGCGATCTATGGGCTTGTTTGACACAAATAGACTGCATATTCTTGTTCTCCACATTTTTCTGTACATATAAATATCTTGGGTCAAACTTGTAAAAATATTTCAATCATTTTTATAAGCACATGAATTCTTGAAATTACTATAAAAAAATATCTGAATATTTTTACAAGTTTGACCCAGGATATTCATATGTAGAAAAATGTGGAGAACAAGAAT
>JAYRBW010027594.1:0-12331 GCA_036023295.1 Invenusta paracnida
ATTATGGAGTATAATAAACAGCCAATTATGTAGAGAACCACATGAAAACATAATTTAATAAAATTATGGAGTAAAATTATAAAGAACTAATTATGTAGAGAACCACATGAAAACATAGTTCAATAAAATTATGGAGTAAAAAAAATAATAAAGAACTAATTATGTAGAGAACCATATGAAAACTTGTTTTAGCCAAATTATGGAGTAACATAATAAACGGAACAATCTTCTTTTAAATGCCGCGTCATTCCAGTTTCTAGAACATTAAAAATATTTTAATTCATTTAAACAAATGAATGTTTACACACACTTCGAAGTTTAAGTCAGAGAAAACTAATGAAATAAAGAGAGTAAAACATAAATTAAAGGTCAAATAGGTTTGAAAATATAAAATTATTATTTTGAGCATGTTAGCATTCCTTCAATTGCTTTTAAAACGATTTCAGTTTTGGCCCTTGTAACGTAATTGTGTTTTAATCGTGTTATGTTAGCGTTATAGGGACTTCATTAATGTTCATTTTTTATTCAAACTACTTAATTGATTCTACTCAAAATTAATATTTATATACAGTAGTAAAAATAGTTCGTATACAGCCAACTTACCAGTGACAAAAATTTCAACATAATATTCGTTATTTTGGAAAAGCTTAACAGAGACGTCATTTTTGTCCCTGCAACGCTAAAAGTGTGTATTCTCATCGAAGTCTCTTTAACAACGTGTTTACCGACGCACACACTAACACACACAAGCATTACATTCGTTTTTATATAATTGATATAAATACTTCTTTTTATAGCATATAATTTATATCATAATTTATTTTACTTTTTATTCTTATATAGTAAGAACATCATAATCCTTGCGGTAAAATAATTTAACTATATTTTTATATTTAAAAAGATATTTAAAATATAAATGTATGAATATAAAAAGTAATAAAGGTAATATTATTAACTTAACATTTAATAAAATATAACTATTTACATCATAATTTAAATGTAAACTCAGAATGTGAAAGGATATGAATGTTAAAATAATTATTGTAAATAATCGTAAACAGTTTTTAGTTTCCGTCAAGATCCAGCTCCCATTATAAAAACCTTTCCAGAGTGAAATACATTAACAAAAACATATTTCCATATAAAAATTTGTAATGCGGGGAATATCTCAGGTTCATATTGCATATTATATAGTATTGCAACCATTTGTTTGATTGAAAATGTAGAGATTAATTTTACTTTCCAAATTCATGGTGAACGTTTCTGTTTGAAGCAAAGATGAATCAACGATGAAAGTTTCCCAAGGAAGATAGTGCTATAAAATATATATAATTATATCCAGATTAATGCTAGAGTCAGCCCATAACACAAAACTTTCCATTTGAAATATTAAAACAGTCCAGTTTTTGAGAAGAAAAAAAACTATGCATGTGTGATTTTCTCGTAAAATAGCGGACAGTTATATTAGGATGATTAATTGGTTGAATCATTGTACTAAAATCACAGTTTGTCGGTAGTTTAAATTTACAGCGAAATACTTAGTTGACACAAATAGGCATAATTGTAAAATAGCAGGACAGAAAAAAATATAATCCTCTGCGACAATAAACAAAATAGAATGAGAATTATATATGTTTTGTCTAGTTATATATAGTAATAAAAATATATATAAATGTATATAAACAAGACAACAATAAATCAAAAGTGTAGAAAATTACAATTTAGAAAGTAATTATCGATTTTACCTAAAATCATAAAAGTTCTATAATGTTAGTTGTGGTACCGAGTATGTCCGGAAAGACAAAATTTGTAGAAAAGTTAATTACTCACTGTTACATAATGTATGATAAACCACCATCACATATCAAATGGTTAACCGGTAGTCAATATGAGCCACCAAAGTTGAAAGATGAGTATTATATCAAGGATTACCAGATTCATTTGATATAATCGAACCTTATGATCTAATTGTTTTGGATGATTTTATAAATAAAATAGAAAATTCAAAAATTACAAGTAAGTAATTTATTTACACGTATGGTTCATTATTCCTGTACAGTCATTTCAATCTAACAGAATCTATTTCATGGCAGTAAAAAGGCGAAAACACGAGCACTAAATATACAGTATATGGTTCTTTTTTAGAATCCACGCGATGCAAAGCAGATTAATGTATTCTCACATCAGATGTACCCCCCCACACAAGGTAATTTATGACTGAAGCATATAGAGATGCAACACATAGAAAACCACATGCCTACCTTTTCCTTGACTTGAATAATCAAACAGCTGAAGAATTACGTATACGAACACAAATTTTACCAAATGAAGCCCCTCAAATTATTTACATGCCATCCACAGGCAGCTATAAATAAACACTGCATAATGTGTAGGATACTATATGTTTGTTTTTTATATAAACAAAACCATGAAATTCAATAAAGAAAAGTTATCAAAATGTTTTTGTCAACTCATTGAATGCAGGAGAAATAAAAAAATCAACACGGCTCTCATCAGGAAAGCAACACCACACAATATAAAGGCTATAACACAGATTGCCTATCATTGCTTCAACAGTGATAGACACCTCAGTTTAAAGCACAAGAAAAAAATTGATCTAAATACGCAATCATTTGCAAATTGTTAAAAAAGTATTTTTCACATACACGTTATCAAAAGGGTAAAGTACATTGTAAACCACAAGATATTAAAAAAGGACTCAATTGTTACTTAATCAACGTGGCGGAGTTTTTCCAGCACTTATCCAACTATAGCAACATCCGCAGTGCCAATCGCCGCAAAATCAACTCTTGTTCGAGAAGTTGCAGCCGGAGCCAGTGCAATTGTTAAAAAAAGTATAGGTTAAAAATAGAAAAAACATAATGTCAACAAGTGTTTTTCGTGGCATGGTTGTCATCCCTGAACTGGAGTATACACGATTGAAAATAAATGAACCCGCCAAGATATCAAATGAAAATTTACTAATTGATCAACAGCAAAAAATGCATGCAAACATTTTATTGAATGAGCGAAAAATGAATATATCAGTTGAGCAGTCGTTTGAATCAGATTATACAGCCGATAAAAGATCCCCTTTCTAACAATTATATTAGATCTTAGATTGAAAAATTTGCAACATAACATGAAAATCGAGCATTGGATATTTTAAACAAAATTCAATATAATGATCGATTTCAATGGGATCATGATGGTGTATTCACAAAGGATGCAATACCTTTACCAGGAAATCATATTTCAGATATAATATATTATGCTACTCATACACTAAGACAGGATAATACACCGATTGGATGGAGTTTATTGCATACACTTTTGGCAGGAATTCTGACATTGCAAAAGACAAATTTTGTAGATTAAAGACATACAAATAGCCTCTGACCAAGTTACTCTAACTCCCCCTAATAATACTATCAAATTAGTGGTTGACATTTTAATGATAAACAAAACATGATACATTAATCAAAATTAATTTTGTTTTAATAATTCCATTATCACTTCTTAACTGTTGTTGCTGTCCTATCAAATCACCATCAGAAGAGACTGATATTAATCTCAATATTAAAATAGACTGTAATAATGTGTGCTGCGCTCGACGATCACGCCTTCTAAGTGGCTTTTACTACAACACCTCACTCTCGGTTTTTATGGAGGAATCCAAGCATTAGTGAAGGTGAGCGGTCTATCACGGAAAAGAGTACAGAATTGACTAAAAAGTCAGTGGGCCTACTCTCAACACAAGGCAGCACGTCGTCGCAAATTACTCCTTACAAAGTAGGACAAAAGTTTAGCACCAAACTAATATTTTACTTTTATTCTTCAACATTTTTTTTAATGATCGTACCTACCACATAAAACGTTTTTAGTATAAAACAAGGGTCAAAATATGTTTTAAAAATAAAATGTTTCAAAACAGTGTTATTGACATGTCATTTATTACTAGTATGTGTAGTAGTATCAAAAAGTAGTATGCACCCAGTAGTAAATAATACACCCAAACAATATGTCAAATAAAAAAATATTATACTAATTTATACTAGTACAAAGTGTTAGATTTCCTTCAAATATCGATCAAAGCTAAAACGAGTCAAATTTGGTGAAATAACCTTTGTTGGCGATATTATTGGTGATTCTACGAGGGCATACTGTCCACCAGAGCCTGACAGTAGGCAGCTGGGATCTCTGTGCACCACACTGACTTAAAATTGTCCTTTAAGGCTGCGAGACTTGTAAAATTCCGGCTTTGCAGCTTTTTCTTGATGATTTCCCAAATGTTTACGATGGGTTTTAGGTCGGGGTAGTTTCCAGACCATTGCTGGACCTGTATTACTGTCGTGCAGCCACGTCTTTACCACTCGAGCAGTGTGGCACGGTTTGCTGTGGTGTTGGAAGATGTCTGTTTGACACAGGTTCATGAAAACTGTCATTTTTCATCAAGGACATCAATGTACTTTACAGCATTCATCCGAGTTTTGGTTTCAAAGAAAGTAAATGCGCCATGACGTTGATAGCTGAAGCAGCACCACACATTACTGTTTGCGAATGCTTTTTGGTTTTCATTGTGTAGCGAGGATTCAAAGGTAAGTTGAGCTTTTGACGTCGGACTTACTGTCTGGTAGGCGGAGACATATGTATCAAAGTTGCTCTCGCCACTGAACAATATCTTTCGCCATTGTTCAACGGTCCAATCTCAATGATTTAAACAGAACTGAAGACGTTTTCTGACCATGTCCTTTGTCAGCATAGGCTTTTTTACAGGCTTCTTCCCTGTGGTTTGGAAGGAGTCCACTAGACGCCGCGAATTGTTCGAGTAGAAACGTTTGCGAGTGTTCTGTTGTTCTCTTGCTTGAATTTTTGTTGAAGAATCGAATGGATCTTTGACACCAGTTATGTGTATGATGATGTTATCGTGTGGCAACCAACAATCAATAATAGTGAATTAAGCCTATCATATCTATAAACCTATTAAGCCTAAATCATGCAATGTCGTTAACAGCTCATGGTAACAGTGAATTTGATATCTAACTAGGTATATCTGTGTGACATATGGCTATATTATGCTGATTCAGTATGAAAACAAAATTGTATAAAAACGAATATTGTATAAGAAAAAATTGTGAAGTTAAAAGCAAAATATTAGTTTGGTGCCAAACTTTTGTCCACCCCTGTATATGGTAAGTAAAATGGATTCTCAATGGCAAGCAGACCTATTTAAAATTCAACCCTTTGCTCGTGAGAATAAAGGTAAACTCTATCTAATGACTAATAGATATTCTCTCACGCTATGCATGGGCAGTATCAATCATGAAGAAATCGGCTCTCTCACTCCTTAATTCATTTAAAATCTTTTTTCGAAAAATGACATATGGACGTGTGCCAACACGAATTCAAACAGACCAGGGTCTGGAGTTTTAAAATCGACTTGTGCGAAATTATCTCCGAGATAACTTTGGAATTGAACAGTGTAGTGATAAATCAGAGTATTTTGTGAGCTTTCATTGTGGAAAGATTTAATAGAACTTTAAAGTCACGAATGTGGAGGGCTTTCACGAAACAAAGTAATCATAAGTGGCTCACACATCTACCAAAACTACTTCAATCTTACAATCATAGTAGATATTAACTCTGAAAATGAAGTAGTTGTTTGGTTACATGTACATGGAGGGGAAGAGACTTTTAAATAAGTCAAGAAGAAAAAGAAGACAACATTTACATTGGAAGATCGTGTGAGAATTTCTAGACTAAAGGCAACATATGAAAAGAGTTATGAACCCAACTGGTCAGAGTAGAAATATATATTACATAGTGTGAATATACAGTTTAGTCCAGTAACCTATCGAATACGTACACTAGATAAAAGTGAAATCATTGAAGGTTCATTCTACAATGAGGAATTACAGGTTGTAAGTGATCATGGTGGATATACCCGAATGGTGAGATATTGCGTACACGGGGAGGGGGTTGAAGAAAGAAGCGCTTGTTCGTTGGCGAGGCTATAAACAACCTACTTGGATAACATATAGTATTATTAAAAAAGTACAAGATGCCCCATACTGATACTAGTTTTCATATCGTTCTACCTAGTAATGTTAACAATGAAGCAGAATTTGCCGAAGCACAAAATACACCTTCTCATTATTTGAATCAACTACGTGACACAATTGAATTAACAAATCATTCCGATTATTGGGAAATGGGACTTGCTGATATCTCTTAAAACAATTGATAAGAAGAGCATTACAGCTTCAACTTTTAAACAAATTCAATATGCCGAGCTTACCATTGACACATTACTAATTCCTTCTAAAACTCCGCATATTCTTAACGATTCTTTTTAATCTCCAGCAAATTATCTTTACCATGTCATGAAAATGCTAGTCTTAGTGATAATTATTAGTCTATAGTAAATGATGAAAGTATGAAACGCTACAATTTCCAACATACATTTCCAAATTTGACTAAAGTCACTAACTATATCCAGACATTTAACTATTATAATTTGACTGGCAGCCACAGTGATTTGTAAAACCATCTCACTATGTAGTCTTCTTTGGCTCGACATGACTACACAAAATAAATACCTGCTCAATCAATAATATTTTCACATTAAACTTGTTCGAGCCAAGTCTGAAATCTATATGTTTATTTGCGGGTGGACGAATTAAAATTGTAGATGCAGTACCACATATTCGACGTGTAAAAATTGCACCAAGTATCATTTTGGAACATGAGAGACAACTACTAACACATAATGCCATATAATATTAAGCATTTCTGTATGTTGAACAATATATTATGTTTTTCAACATACATAAATGCTTACCTATACCATTTCACAGGGAAGAATGACGCAAAAAAAGATGGAGTGTTTTGAGGACATATGCCGATGTTGGAAATCATTGGAATGGTTAATAATAAGGCTTATATTGGTGATGTAACAAGCAAATTTTTCCACTTTTAACATTACATATAATCTCAACCATATGGCTCTACATAAGGATGGAACTAGTCTACCATTTTGACAGTTAACTCCTGACAATGGTAAAGGCTTGTGTGTTTGTGAGTATATGACTCACCTACAAAATCTAGAACTCTTCAATCGTAAGGAAAATGTTGGTATTACGCTCGCGATTTATGCTGCAAGTAGTTATAATCTATATGGGTTCAATCTAACACCTGATCTATCCTTGACTTTGCGTCTATCTTTAAATGAATCCATAAGTAAAAAATAACAAGTTTAGGAGTTTGGCGTATTTTTAGCATACCGATAGGGAACTCTTAGCATACTTTTAAGGGAATCATTTAAGAGTTTAGCATATTTTTAGCATACCGGCAGGGAACTCTTAGCATACTTTTAAGAGTATCATTAGGAATTTAGAATAATGTTAGCATACCAGTAGGGAACTCTTATCATACATTAAGGGAATCATTTATGAGTTTAGCGTATTTTTAGCATACCGATAGGAAACTCTTAGCATACTTTTAAGGGAATCATTTAGGAGTTTTTCGTATTTTTAGCATTTAGCATACAAGTAAATAACTCTTAGCATACATTAAGGGAATCATTTAGGAGTTTAGGGTATTTTTAGCATACCGGTAGGAAACTCTTAGTATGCATTAATGGAATCATTTAGGAGTTTAGCATATTTTAAGCATTTAAATAGGGAACCACTTAGGAGATTAGTTATATGATTTAGCAATTTATTAATTTTCTCAAAATACAGTTATATTTAGTTATACTACTGAAATTTAAGACAAGAAGTATTTATGTAACCTATGTTTAATTGTTGCGTGATTGTGGTTTGCCTCTGATTAATAGAAAAGTTATAAAAATTTGTGCTCCAGTACACTGTAAACCAAACTCTGTAAATTTACAAAAAAATATGTGCAGCAAATTTACAGAGTTAATTTGTAAAATTACATATTAACTTTGTAATTGTGCTGCACAGATTTAATCTGTAAATTAACAGAGTTTGATTTACAGATTGTTAATCACAGATTGAATCTGTGAATAAAATAATCTGTAAATCAAATTTATTATTGTAGAATCATGCATTAATATGAAAACAGATAAAATAATGGAATGTCATATATGTATATAAAAAGTAGGTACACAATCATTAAAAAGTATATGTTATAAATTATTACAATATCATACCAACATGCATATTATTGTTAAAAAAATAGTATGTACAAAGCTAAGTATGACTAATTTAAAATGCATGTAATACACATCACTACTTTTTAAGAATACAATAAAAAATATAGCAGTATTAAATTGGTACAAATAAAATACAGCACATACAAAAAACAGGAGCATCATAATGTGAGCCTGGTAAAGGAGTGATAGTAATCATTAATATTTTTAATCGAATTTCATTCAAGATTAAAATTATAAAAGAATTTAAAAGAGAATTGCACCTTAATAATGTGAACTGGGGAAATATGTAGATACAATTTTAAATTATATAAATTTAAAGTATAATGAACACGAAAAACAGACACCCTAATGTGCAGCGGGCAACGAAATTATCTTGATTTCTTGAATTATCTTGATTTACGAAATCAATGACTTATATCTTATACCCTAATGTACAGCAGGCATTGAAATCAATAATTCATATCTTATAAATGATTAATAAGAGAACTTTGACACCCTAATGTAAATTGGGTACATTTGTAGATAACATGTTTAATTAAATTAGAAATAGGCACCCTAATGTACAACGGGCAACGAAATCAATGACTTATAAAACATCTTGATTTATAAGAGAACTTTGACACCCTAATGTAAATTGGGCAAATTTGTAGATAACATGTTTAATTAAATTAGAAATAGGCACCCTAATGTACTGCGGGCAACGAAATCAATGACTGATTATAGATAGCATGTTTAATTAAACGTATGTATAAGATAAAATATGTATAGTAATGTACATAATAGTAATGTGAGCCAGGCAAATATGTAAATATCATGTTTAATGTAATGAATGTATAAGATAAAGTATATGCAAAAAAATAGCACCATAATGTACAGCGGGCAAATATGGAGATACAATTCTAATTTAACCCTGATCCGTTGCACATGGTTTCTGAAAACCATCGAGATTTTAAGTTGATCACAAATTTGTTAAAATTCAACAGAATGTTTTGAAATTTTGTGACAATTAATTAAATCATTTATACATTGATTTTATATTACAAAATCTTAGATTTTCTTCCTATTTAGGGGGATTTGTCTAAATTTAAACAATATTTATTGAATATATTAGTAATTTACTTATCTTTTGCAATACTACTAGTAAACAAATTATATTTTTACGAAAATAATGTTTCTTCATATCACAAAAATCTCAATTTTCATAGATAAGCACTGGATTTCTATGGGCAAAACAATTGACAGAAATAATATTACATATTAGCTCATATATTTTATGTATACTACTTCTTATTCCACAATAAGAATATACATAGATTAAAAAGTCAATGTTTCTAGGGTACTTCTACACTTTCCCCCCACATTATAACCTGTAGCCTTAGGGTCAGTATAAGGGTAAGATTAGGGATAAGGAATGTCCCTAATCTTACCCTTATACCTACCCTAAGGCAACTGGGTACATTTCTTATCACTAATCTTACCCTTATACTGACCCTAAGGCTACAATTTCAAAAAATTGAAAATGTGGGGGGGGGGAAGTGTAGAAGTACCGTTTCTAGTACTTCTAAATATATTATCAGTAGGATAACATCCAATGATATCTAAAAATACTTGCAATGTTTATTTATTATAATATCAAATACCATTGGCTTATAATATCATAAAAAAATAATCATGTGTTAAAGTTGATAGGGCGATAAGTGACAATTGGCACGATAGTTTTCAGGCACGAGAAGTATGAACTATAGGACTATCTTTCTCAACATGTACAGTAATAATGAATCCTCAATAGACTTGAATACAATCTTTACAAAGTCTGTCTGCAGGTTTCTAATAGCATTTGTACTTGCAGTATCATTACGACATATTTTAAATGTCAATAAGGTTTATAATTCCACCATTCTTGGAGGACACAAATTTGTCAACATTAATATTGTAATCGCTTTCTAAATCTTTAACTTTCAATAACAACATCGCCGTTATCTTGCCTATCGTTTTCATTTCTATATAAACACCATTTTTCATAAAATTGAATTAATTCCTGGCCTGACTGCCATATCGAGAAAAGGTGATGCAAATTAAAAATAATTATATTAGGCAGTAGTTTTATCGTAGATAGGTACCTATGTATATGAATACCAAAAGAAAATCAATAGATACATCAAAGTTAAAAATCCAATAATCTAATTACACACTGTAAAAGCGATTGTTGTTCATAAAAGTTTAACTAAATTTCTATACTTATTTTTACAGCCGAGCAGACAGTTCAAGACCAAAGATATAAAATGTGCTGCCTAAATAGATGGATCACTGTGAAGAACTGTGTTGCGCATAGAATAGGTGTACAGCATAGCGTAAAGTTAGGTTATAAATTATTGATTTCTCTACTTACTCTAATGTCTATAAGTTGATTTATCACGCAGAACATATTCGCCAATTAAAATAGAGCATTCGAATAGATATGTAAATTCCATTCTAAATATAGATGGTTTTTGAAAACCAAGTGCAACGAATACGGAGTTAAAACAAGTGCAATGGATGAAGGTTAAATGGATAAGATTAGTATTTGATTGTATAAGAGCTGATCTTAGTCAAATTAACTCTTATAAAGTAAAGCTGCTCTCCCTGTTAAATTGTCACCACATTGGCCTGTTAAACAGTTCTCAATAAAATTCCAAAAGGAATTTGAACTAGAAGGATATTCTAAATTAAAAGAATGAATAATAAATACAAGCTGTTCTACAGCTGAGGTAATAGTACTACCACCATTAAATGTGTTGTCCTCTACGACACAAAAATATTCTAAACCTGTCTGGATTATTTGCGGAGTAACTCTCCTTTGATTGCTATTACCGTCAACCAGTTCCATAAGCTGGTACTTTGGTGACAAATGGCGACAGATGGCACGGAGGGAATCATCCACAGTGGCATTTGGATCTTCCAGAATCTTCACAGTCAATAGAAACGAAATATTTACAAAAAATTAGCACAAATAAGATAATATAGATAGTGACTAACTTCGTTTTACTTAAAACACTGATTTCACTTACAGCTGGCCCTTTTAATCTTAAAAGAGATAACAAGACCTCCTTTTTGGCATCCATTAAGGAATACAGACATACATTTGTTTGCTTTGAGAGCAGAAAAAACTCCTGCCTAAACATTTCTTGACTTTCATTGATGAAAGCTGGATATTTCAGCAAAACTGTGTTCAAGGGCTGAGGATTTTATACAATATCATCATGGCGAACTTGGAAAGTGAGGGCCATTTGCTGCAGGAGAGTAGACTGATTAGGCCTTTTCTTTATAATTTCTGCATCGAGACTTCGCTGGACTGTGCCTGACGACTAAAATCGTCTTCCCCATCCACTGATTGATCAATTGAATTATTGATTGATTGATTGGAGGACTTCCGTTTTGACCTATTGTAAAGGAGAATAAAAAAGACTGTCATGATAACATAAACCCCATACACATTTACTTAATGACTTTTTAGGACTTGGTATTAAGATGTAACATTAATGTTATGTTGTCAGGTTATTAAACTTGCAACTCAACTAATTTAAAGATCTAGACTATGGTTACACGCATAATGAAGAAAATTATCACACAATTAAAAGTCATAATTCTAAAATCAATTATAAATAACAAAGTACCATATGATACTATGAAAAAATAATAATTACAAATTTATTGTATAGATAGATACAGCAATTTTAGTAAATAATCAACTGCAATAGTCAACTTAAATTAAATAATTTTATCAAATTGATCATTCTTACAGACAAAAAAAATGTATTGTTTATGATAACATTATGATCATGCTTAATTTGTATGCTTTTATTATTTATCTATTTACAAAAAACATTATTATTTTTATATAATCAACATTTTTATTTATTTATTCTTGATTAATAAATAAGAATGCAATATGCATAAAATTTGAAAAGATAAGTATGTAAATATTTTGAAAGTGTTAAGACATTGTTAAATATGGATGACATTATTCAAAAGTAAACATTTATTTACACATTATAACATAATATATATATATACATAAAAGCTTTACAAAAAAATTTACATTTAAAAATCAAAACTGAGACACTGTAACAATATATAATATTACTATATGTTCATATTATTAACAATTAAATA
>JAYRBW010027605.1:0-12331 GCA_036023295.1 Invenusta paracnida
GTTCTTGGCTTGACCTATTCTCCTTAGCATTAATGACTAGAGCTGTTAGCATCTCTCAAGCTAATTGCTGACGCTCTGGTTCTTGACTTGACCTATTCTCCTTAGCATTAATGACTAGAGCTTTTAGCATCTCTCAAGCTAATTGCTGACGCTCTGGTTCTTGACTTGGCCTATTCTCGTTAGCATTAATGACTAGAGCTGTTAGCATCTCTCAAGCAAATTGGTGACGCTTTTGCTCGTGGTTTAACGATGCTATCAATATATAAAAGCAGTATCATAGTCTTACCTAGCAATATGTTACGAAATAATAGCGCAATAAGACTAGGAAGCTTCTCTGTATAGCAACAGATATCAGACAAAATGTACATTTAAGGTCAATGTGAACGGCATAAGGTGTCAGGCACGTCATATTTAGATTTTAAATGGTAAAATCTGACATTAAATCAATTATTCACATTGCAAACTGCATAGATCTCAAATTATGGATATAATTGAAATGTGCGACAAACCCAACTGAAAATTTTAATCAAATAAAACACTTTGAATAAAAAGAAATTTAGCATAAGTTAGTCCTGTTGTAACTTAGCCTTACGTAACGGGTACAAATATGTGATAAAACAATGAGGGCAGTACGTTTTCAATTAATTTGTAAAATATAATATTTAAAAAGATAGTGTTCAAAAATGAAAATCAATAAATGAATAACAACATATGAAATAATTATTTCGGAAAACTATTAAAAAATGTTTTATTTAGATGATATGATGTAAAAAATGTTTCTAAAATCTTCATAAAAACAGTTAAGAGAACAGTGTTCTGAAGAATTTTTGACAATCTGTTTTAGTACACCTCTAAGGATAAGTATAGATTCTCTCAAGAGTAGATTAATCATTTAAAAATTAATTCTAAAATTAAACATTCGATGTCATATCCCTTTTTTAAATCATATTTTGCGGATAACTTATCGCAATAACATCGATCTAGCTTCAAATTTGACTGAACTTTAAATTGGTACATATCGATAGCACATTTTATGTCTGGTTTTCTATGTTAAAGAATGGGAAGAATTCCATGATTTTTAGTTATTTTGACCAAATTTCCATGAAAATGTACATTTTGAAGAAAATAAATGCATTCCCCAAATTTTTAATACCATGATGCTGGGCATCATTGTAAGTGTTTTCTACTTATTAAAAGCAAAATTAGAAGTATAAATCATACCATGTATTCTCTAACAATATTCAAATTTAATTCCCAAGCCCATTGTGAGACTAAATTAGCATAAAATTTGAGTTATAACTGATCTTCAAATATACCTCAAAGATAAATAGTCTCAGCTATACGTCTAATTTTACTTTTATTGAGTAGGAAACACTTAACTGAACACAATGATAACCATCATGTTATTGAAAATTTGAGGAATGCCTTTATTTTCTGTTAGTTCCGGGTTAAAAATATCGTTATAATATGAACAAAAAGTTTCTATATCAATAAAATGTGCCATATCCAATTTTCATCAAACATTCACAAACTTAAGAACGATAATCTGGATAATCTTTAAAATAGACTAATAATAATAAAGTAATACTTTTTTTATATTTTGTTGAATTATTTGACAATGTTACTGTGCAAATAGGTATTCATGTATTTGTCTCATTGTGATACCAGAGACCTTCATGTCATCAAATTAAAAAAATTGACATTCCTTATTTAAACTAGCAGAGTCTCATTTATTTGCACACAAAAATACTTACACCTACATACATACATACATATATAACTTTAATTATATTAATAATATCGTATCTATTACCAAGATGCTTGAAAAACAAATGAAATGAGAACAATTATTTCCTAGTCTATACTTGCTATAATTACTAACAATTAGTAAGTAAACCATATATACATAACTCTCGGGCATATATCATGTTAATGTTTTATTTTTCTCATGTGAACTGTTTTCATTAACACCGTATTTCTTCCTTTCATCGATCTCCTCTATTATTTTTCTTTGATTATTAATAAATTGTTAAATTTTACAATCTATGTTTTGTGTTTATATACTGGCTCCTAAACAAACCTCCATTTATCAATATTCGTTGTTTTGAATCGTTTACCTATAATCAATACTGATATGTATCATGCCTTTTAAAATGAATACGCTTACTTATGTTCTTACTTACTTACGTACTTACTTACTTAATTACCTACCATGTCGTATATCTAATTTTGTGGTAAAATTATTTTTGCATTTTTCGGTTAAAAAACATCAATTAATTTGTGAATTTATGAATTCAAACTCACCATCATTTAGATATTTGCAGTGACACTCATATGAACTAATGTTGTTTTGATGACAAAAGGCTCCATTTTTACATGGTTTATTGTCGCAAGCCACTTTTTCTTTGCTGAATTTTGTACATTGATCTGCAATGCTTTCTTTTCCTGTAAAAGGAAATGGAAAAGTAAAGAGTTACACAAAAAATGCGTTTTGTATTCATTTTCTTTCAAAGTGTTAAAGCATATACAAAGAAGATTAATAATAATCAAAGAACTCCAGAAATATAAAAATAGTCCAGGTGACAAACAAAGCTACAGAACCAACCACAATCCTGTAAGTGCTCTTTATCATTTACCAACATCATCGACCTTTATAAGTCCAATCATCTGGAGATCGTTGAGTAACCTTTTAGAGTACATCTCTGTGTGTTGGCCTGACCTCCACGGTGCATTTCAGTTGGAGGATGTTCCTGTGTGTATTAACGCCAAAGAATTGGTAGGGAGACCATTGGCCTGTAGCTGTACATCCTCACGAAGACAATGACCAATCACTTTCAAGCGCCTCTGGAATAGCAGCGCTCTCGATGCTGGCGGCATTTGAGATAGTGTAAGGATATTGTACACCACGCGCGCAATGAAGTAATCGGCGGTTCACGGTAGTATTTTGTCAATGGCATTGAAGTCAGCCCATAAAGCAATTATATGCTTACACAAAAACTTTATTTTTATGTATGCATATATTTACAAAATTATGAAGTTTCTGTTTCTGTTTCTTCTTATCTATCAAATGGGTACAAATAAATTTAGAAAATGTAATAAATTGAAGTATGTTTAATTATGCCGTAGACAGTTAATAACAAATTCTGCATATTATATATTGTAACGAATGACAGAGCTGTGCTTCACAATTGATATCCAGTAACCAATTAACGGCTAGCAATGGTGACAAACTGGTTGAACATTGCAGAACAATTTTTGTAGCGGGATGAACCTATACATATGTTAATTGTAAAGAACTTGTACTTTTTTCAATTGTTTGTACATGTTTTTGTGTTAACAGTTAATCTTTCGTCATGACCCAATACACCATGATGAGTGATGAGTGTAAATCCAGATAGTGACAGATAACGCTCTTCTCTTTGAAACGAGCGATAATTATTTAGAAATCGACAATCAAATGCTTTAAATTCTTATAAAATATGCTAAGATTAATTGATACTATTTCCCAAAATTAACAATCACATTATAATATAAAACATCAAAGGAATATATTTTTAAAATTAATATTAGAATCGTTTTAGAAGATTACCTACTAGGTTACACGACAAATACATCATGGTATAGAATATAGTGACA
Source organism: Invenusta paracnida (assembly GCA_036023295.1). Lineage (NCBI taxonomy): Eukaryota > Metazoa > Platyhelminthes > Proseriata > Coelogynoporidae > Invenusta > Invenusta paracnida. Next base: position 3,637 of record JAYRBW010027605.1, read on the forward strand.
TAAGTAATATAGTGACAAAACCTTTTATTACGTATTTTCAATTTCAAAATTTCATTCTGCCATTAGATTAGTCAGTTACAAAATTCATGTCTGATAATTTTCATGTGCTAGCTTAGTCAGTTAAATAATGCATTGCTAAAACATTCTTTGAATCATCGTCAAAACAACTTGAATTCTATAATACAAATAGTTTAATCTCAAAACCATAAATATAAATCACAGAGTAAGGAGAGTTGTGGCTACTATCCTTACTCTGTGATATAAATGATGTATTAAACTATGTATCTACCATAGAAAGAAATAAATAGCTCTAGAACGGAAATTTTGTTTAAAACGTGGCACCACCGAGAACTCTTACTCGGGGCAAAAAAGGCCTCTTTTTAACATTTGATAGATAGGAAAGATCTCCTAAAACTCAGGATAGCTTAGTTATTTGGGTAACTATTGAAAAACGGCTTTCACTACTTGAATCTGCAGAAAATGTTACGGGTAAAGTCTCGACAATGTCCACATAAGATATGCTTGTATCAGGTAGTATTTTTGATTTGAAAAGTTTCCTTATATCTCGCCTATGGTCTATAAGCGCTGCTTCAAAGCAATCGATACTCCAGCATTGAGTTTCCAATAAGAATGCGGCGTTGTACAACACAACAGTTTATGCTATAATTGAAATCGTTTGGTACCGCGTGTCTACATTACAGTGATGGACAATTTCCTTTCTAGTTGTTATCCATTTCTATGGCCTCAGTATCTAACGAAAGAAGAGCTCCTCCAATAAATTGGGCATATTAATAATAATAATATTATGCATATCTATTCTGCAGCCTCGGGCGTTTGTGTTCTTTCTTTATATCTTGGGTCGGTAATAACGCTCGAATAAGGGAATTAATTATAGTTTAATTAAAACAAAACATTGTTTTTCCATATAATATGCTATATACAGGATGTCCCTTTAATGAATACACACACATAGGAAATTGCACAACTATTCTCAATTTGAAAGTTTATAAATCACCGGGCGGTCTAGTATAAGCCCCGCCTCCCTCCCCAATTTGGAATCGTAAAACCGACCGGTATATTATAAAAAGGGGGTTAATAATACAAATTGCAAAATATTGCGTTTACAGAAATACTACTGAATCAATAATAAAATATAATAGATAATAACTGAACTCACGTGTTTTTTCCAATTATAAGCACTTTCAAAACAACCGCGATATTTAATAGCAATACATAGTCTAATTTAATAAGTTAAAGTTTTGAAAATGTCTGAGATGCAATATATTGCATATTTTAAATTGGAAATATTAATTTTGTTTTGACAAATGTATTTTTGAATATAGGTGTGCTGATTGTACGTGTAAGTAATTTTTAAACATTTCTTGAAACAATTTGGTGCAATAGATGGAAATATATTTGGTATAATTATTACAACATTAAATAGAGTTTACATACTTTGGAGTATAATAGACTAAAACTATATATTACATAGTTAGTGTATGCAAACAATTCCAAAACATTTATATAACAGAGACATTTTTCCATTTATTTATAATTATAATGACTATCTTACATAATATAAATGATTTACATATATTATTTTTACAGTACTACTTTAAAACATCGTTTAATTTATTTATTTTGAACAAATAAAATAATATTAAGTTATTATTAAAAATATGTGTGTTTTGTGAAACTTGTAAAGTAAATCTTGTAAAAAAATTTACTACAAATTAATGTAGTCGTCTGAACATTAAAATTTAGAATGAATATTATTTGTTTTATAGATGATTTCAATAATAAAGGAAAAACTCGAAAAATTTAAAAAATAATTTTAATGCCCGTGATCTTTATTTTAGCTGCAGTTCAAATGATTTATTTTCTTCTATGTTATTCCAACAGTTAGAGTGCAAACGCATGCTTTTCCAAAAGTTACAATTTAGAAAAGCTGGTTATCTTAAATAGGTACCTATTTTAATAAAAATATATACCTCCAATATATGTTTATTTGAAGGTAATTGATAAGAAAATACGATTTTTTTCCCCAATAGCGACTCCAAATAAACTCCAATAATTATTTACGACCAAGTACAAAATATACCTGCGGCAGCAGCACTCCTTATCTTCAATTAACATAGAAAAGCTAAGGTCGGTTTGTACATAATAATATATTCAACATTGGCAATGAGCAAATACCTATAAAGATGGAACCAGAGAGAATTTGGTAATAGGAGTTGGGTCAAAAGAGTGCATAAAATGAGATTTACGATCCTGCCCAAATATTGGCCGTGTGCTCCTCAGATGATACCTAAGGTGCTTGTACAGGAACCGCCTTATTCCCAGTCTGTGTATACCATTTTGGTACTTATGTCAATATATATGATAACATAATTAGCAGTGAAAGTGGGGAATTAACTATAATTTGTGGGATAAACACTCTTTATGCTATATTAAGATACAACACCCATGTGTACATGTTTTCACAAATAGCACCTACGCTAGTGTTTTTTCTAAACTAATTTAATTACCTGAAGTGTTTGAATCCGGCCACCTCATTCTTTGCTGCACCCTAAAGATGTATCGAATTGATACAGTGGTACTCTCTTCTCCAGCTCAGTGCTGTGTCAGCTTATCTGAGAATTCAGAAGATCTGAGTACACACTGGAACGCAACAGTGTTGTCGGTGCGAGGTCGAGATAGAAGAAGGGACAATCATATGCCACGTGCTAGATGACAGGTAACATGGCTCCCCAATTTCTGTTAAGTTCATTAGAAAGCTAGGAGGGGGAAGGGAAGGGGAGGGCTTGGCATGTGCCACCGTCTTCTTCTTGTAGAACGTTTGTAATGTATACTTGTGATTTCTCTCTCAGTCAAATCGACATATATACGGCACGTGTCTCACAAATACACACATAGATATTTTTCTGTGGGAAGATGAGCCTTTGTTGCGGCCGCCTGGAATATTGAACATGAAAAGCACAGAAGTTCGTGGTACTTCAAGATTGCTGGTATTCACATTTAGTTCAGGCGGTTGCATCTTTGAGTTCCGTTTAATTCAGCATCGTGAGCAGTGTGCAATACATGTATCCGTATATTTATACATATATGTGTGCTCTTTTTCAAGCGTGCAGGCAACGCAACAAGGTATTGAACCAAGGCATCTGTGGGGAGATATCATCTTTATTCTAATCAGTATTTTCTGCTCCACGCCGCTAGTCATTGAAATGCAGAAGGACACCTACACACAAACGATCAGCGTCTATTGCCTCTCACCGTGTATGCACCAGGAACAGAGTACTATGCACATGTACTTTTATATATTTACTCTAAGCGGATGCGAACATGTTAAAGTACTCAAGAGACGGTACACATGGAAAGCGCTAGTTTTAAGTCTTTAACTGTTCTTCATGGTTTTTGATGTAAAGATTTGTGTGTTATAATTGAAAGTAAAATACTCGACTGGCAGCTTCATTATTTGCGTTTGCGTGGGTATTTTGTCGTTGGGGGCCTTCCAGTTCGAATCAAGTATTTAATTGAACAATTCGATACAATCTCTGTGGGCATATATAAGCCACACCGCTTTAATGGGAACACATCTTTGAATGCATAACACATGTGCTATAGAATGTTACTAGCCCCGTATATGTAAACAAATTAACGCTCATATTAAATATAAAAACTGAAAAATGTATTTAGCAAATAAATGTCTTTACGTATATGTTTAGATATGTGTGGTATCAAAGTTTATACAGACATAATCTGAATTGGAATTACGTAAATGAAACAACATTAAATTAAGTTGCATGACAGTTTCCTAGAGTTTAATGTCTACCTACATATTCGTAAAGGTAAAAAATCGGTTAATTGAATGTATAAATTGAAAGATTTTGAAGCTTTACAATAAAATATATAATATTATAAGTAGGACGGGCAATAGGCATAAACATGTGTGTTTTGTTATTGAATTATGGTGCAAAAAATCAATGAGAAAATTGCATGGTTTTCCACATTCAAATAAAATCGTAATAATGAAGCATAAAAAATCATTTTGCAAGCTGCAGTGTTTCAGTTAAACATTAGAATTGTTTTTATATCTTCGCATTTTTCAGAACCAAAATCATATAAATTTGCTATTCTTAAAAATATTTATTTAAATTTTATATAAAATAATAATTTATATTTTATTATTTTCTTCCAAATCTATACTTCAAACATTGAGGCTCACGTTATATTTCATTCTAGGAATACATAATATTAACTTTTACACAATTGCTTTTGAGGCTTTTTTAGTAATAATATTGATATCGTTCCAGCGTTCAATGAAAAAATATATTCTCGAATTGAGCATATTTATTTGACTTTGAGATTGTCAGACTATCGTATTGACGGACAATTAAAGAATGCCGCAATACACGAACGCCGAAGAATTGTAGAAATAATTTAAAAATAAATAACCAAAAAGGTTTTAAAATGAAAATATTAATAGAAAGTGAATTTAGATTCATAGTGATATTTGTATCAAAATAGCTTATTTATATTTACTATTCAACTGGAAATCCGTGCTTCAGTCATCCAATAATTCTGGCTGAAGATGACACTGAAGGCGACGGGTCATGGATATTCGATCAGGTCTTCAAAAGCTTTAACATTATTCAAATACCGAAGAGGAATAATAAAGCCCCCCCCCCACATTATTTAAAGGAACAAGTGGTGAAATATATATAATTCCGTCACTTTAACTCTATTTTTAACTATTGTGCACCCGAAAAATTATAAACTTTACTTTGTTTGTTAAAAATGACAAATTTATGAAGGAAACAAATATATTTTGTAACATATTCCATTTAAAAATGGTAAAAAAATATTTTGGAAATAAAAAAGTCTTAATATAATTTAAACGCAAAAGAAAAGAAAAGTTTTATGCTATACTACTTGTCTAGCCCTTCTTATGAGTAGTGTAATGCAAATAAATATCAGTTTTGTGCGTAACTAAATACAATCTATTTATTAATAATAAAAACATAGAAAACTGAAATAGATGATGTGATTATATTTATATATATTTTGAAGCATATTAGTACTTTTTAATAACAATAAATGTGCATAATGTGCCGGCTTGCAAATTAATATGATGAACAATTACCTTTTAAGGACATACATAGATATTGCACTAAACTAAGACACCTAGATTTGCAATCTAAAATTTTTAGCTTACAATGTTAGGCACTCCGCCTTGATTTGATTTGTTGGTACTATGGCGACAACATTGCCAATAATTAGATGCATACTAGTAATTTGCATATAAAACAGAAAATGCTAAAATAATTCATTCATCATTATTGAATCATTCGTATTCTATAACAACTATGGTCAAAGATTTTATTAACCTTAAAATCGCCAGCTTTTAATTAATTTCTATTAATAAACACGACAAATAAAAAAAGCAGTTACTAGTAGTAATAGGTAGTAGTATAATTGTATTCAATATACGATGCACTAATTTTTGTAATAAACATATGAAATGTTTGTATATATATATACAAAAAATGGAAGCGTAAACTGATTAGATGTATCATGCCATAAAATAACCGAAACTGTTACTTATTAGAAAATAAATTAACTATAAATACAATATCTATGTTAAGGATATGCATATTAATTATAGACCAAAAATATGTAATTTTGTTCTTACTATAAAAATATACAAATTTTCTTTAGTCTATATTCTTGTATTTGGAAAAACTAATCGTTCAAATGTTAGTGATTACAGCAATCATAAACGGCATTTTCAATGCTAAAATATTTGCTAAGGTAGACATGAATGGTGGCCATTACTATTAATAAAATCACAATAATAGTCATTTATTTCCCAAATACGTGTAATATATTGAGTATGTTATTATTTAATAATTATACAATTTTATTTGTTATATATACATATATCGTAATTGTGGTTAGCAGAAAATATAGATTTTATTTATTTTTAAGTCGGAGTCCATAGCAACGCCCTTAGAGTCGTTTCTCTATGTGTACTCTATGATCTTAATCTTCAAGAAAGAAAGAAATCTGCCGAAGCAAGCAATTAAATTGTAAAAAAAAGTACAACAACGGGCTATATACGGCATTCTTACGTTAAATATCCAAAAGGCTTTTATTGGCAAACAAATAAAATGCCAACTCTTCTATATATGCAAATAAAACAAAATAAATAATTATTTCTATTTATTGTATAATGAAGAATTTACATATATACAGATAATTATTTTAGAAAGGTATTATTATGTTTTCACCCAATATATACATTCCATTCAAACTGTAATCAACAGACTCCCTCTCCATCGCCACGTTGGAACACTTTGATACTGCCTCATAAACATCCCCTCAACCTTCAATCGAATCGATACACTTATCCCCTTACAGAATATCTTACAAATCGACATATTATTATTATATATACGTAATCAATGCCGTGTGCTTCTCTCAAGGCTGTATGGTACATTTTATTCGTGAGATTATATTAGGCTGAGCTACATTTAAGGATTGTATTTTAGATCCTACATTGAAACGACAATTCCTTTAATATACATACTTTATATTCAATAAGTGTTCACAGGCTCAATCTTTTGGATACGGAATTATTTCAAGCACACTATATATAAAGCTTAAACCATTAAAAGAGTCACTTTTTTATCTTTAACTAATTATTGAATGCTATATCAATACTATCATATAACCTATACATCTTGTTGGATATTCTGTACATACTTAAGGCAAATTGCATGTGCTGTTAGTTGCAGTACGTCGTTAGTTTATATATTTTACATTTTCTCAGAAAATAATTTATTACATATACACAGTACATGTACATAACAGGTGAACTAATGGAACAATTGGCAACATTTAGAATGGACGTATATGTATAGATCTATTGTAGAGGTAAGATACCTACATACATTGCACAATTGAGTATGCTTGGAACCATTATTGTGCGAAATTATTGAGCTGACAAAAAAATGAGTACAAAAAATCCAGCACGCCTATAATATCCCACGTGCACAGAAGGATATGGTGTACACTCCAGGCTCGGCTAAAAACTCACGATTAACGCGCGCTCATACTTGTAACAGGATAAATAGATGGATCGCGCGAGATATCCAATTTCATCTCTGGTTAGTCGCTTTTGGGATTGTGGAGCGGTATACTTTATAGCTATAGATACATAAAGCAGTGTATTGCATTCGGCAATTCCATGTACGTTGTGTGGTTAATTAAAATTAGCGGTTAGATATATCCTGAAAACATATTTATTGCACAAACGAATGGCACAGTTTTTAAAATTCTGTTATGCAGTCCAATTTGAGAAATTTTTGTCGAAACTCTGATTCATTACGAGTATTTTTAATTTGATTTAATTTGAGATATATAAGTGGAATTATTCACCCACAAGCATGCATGCGACTCTGTTTATCCACCATAAACATATTTGCACACTTCTAAATTAAATTTGTTTCCTCTAAATTGTTCTACTATATACGCAAGTTCCAAATTACTTAAATACGACAAAAATTAGGCTTCATTCAGTAAAGAGGCCAATTAGGTAAATGCTAGTTAGTACTAATGTAGGGTGATATAGACAGTACTTGTCCCTTTTATTTTAAGAACACTGTTTTAGCACTATTCACATCGGGTAAGTGGAAGTAGCACCTGAGGTGATTCTCTTCTATCACGATTTTCCTGTGATTTTCAAATTAACAAACGCAGCAATATCAGCTTCGGGGATTTTTGGCAAATCATTTATAGGTGATGTAATTTATAGGTATAATCCTGATCTGTAGCGTTCCTTGTTTAATTTGAATTCAAAATTGTGACAGTTTATAAATATACATAACATTTAGTCCAAAAATGTTTGAATAAAATAGATGGAAGGCATCAAAATATTTATTTATTTATATAATATAAGGAGAATATAGAAAATGATTAAAAAAACTGCAATATTTAAAATTATGTAGTTTTGATACAATTAACCACCTAACCAAAAAATAACATTTCAGTACATTAACTTATTATTTTAATTGTTTTATTATTATCACAACTTTTGCTAATGTTACATTTTACTTATGATTTCAGTTTTTGATTAAAATAAGTTAGTGCAATTTTTAAAAACCTAATGTCCCTCTTAAACTTTATAGATCACTAAGCTTAACCTGGTCTGTTAATTGACTAAATGAGAAAAAATGAAAAATGTAATATAGTATATGTAAATCATTACATCTAAAAATAGGAATTATATAGATCGCTAGTAATAAGAGAATACAAGTGGTTCTTATGGATATGTTAGAATCGATTAAAATGTAAATATGATAATATTGTAAACGGAAAAGCAAATAAATATATAAATATTACACGTGCACAATTTGCAACATTCAACCATAACAGTAATCCCCTCACAATCTTACCCCAAGTACGTACCTCAGGGCCCTATACTAGATATTTCAAAATCTAAAACGATACTCATCTTGCAATACTCTGTTTGCTTGTGGCATCTGGTACAAAGTAAGAAAATAAAACCAGCTCGAATGTTTCGAGCAATATTGTGGAAATACTTTTATGCAATATCTCCTTAGCAACCACTTCTACAACTGATTAATTAAGAAAATGTATATCTGTAATAAATACATCATTTATGAAGAGTATC
>JAYRBW010027616.1:0-12331 GCA_036023295.1 Invenusta paracnida
AACTATCCTATATTACCTACTACATAGTTCGCTTAGCTTTACTAGCTAACGACCTATTGCCATAGGTCTAGATATAGTCGATAAAATTATCATTAACTGTTTTTTGTTACGTTTAATTTTTGAGTCATGGACTTATTTAAAAAAAATTAATGACCGAAAAACTAATCAGTAAAAATTGAAATACATATATATTTACATATTAGATGAAGCTCTTTTTAATAAGATCATAATTATATGACACACTTTTTAAATGAATAATTTATGTTTTTAAAGTACTTGGCATATCTCGTATGAAGCATGCATATTTCCCATTCAGATTTAAATACATTGATTTATTTTGATTATAAAATTTTACTATACTATCTTTTGTCAATATTTGTTAGTATAAGGAATGATTAAGCCCATGTTTAAGCACATGTACGATTAAGAACATATTTAATGTAGTATACTTACTATAGCTTCATATCCCTTTCTAATTGATTTAATGATATGCACAAAATAATCAAATTTTCTGTTTTTTGCATTCCTATGGTTCCCTTTTGTTATTGATTTTATATATTGCCATTTTTAATCATATAGTGTATTTCAAGATATTGACAATAATGTTTTTATATAAAGCAATAAAATGCACTAGAATATAGATTTTATGTATGAAATAAAATGTTTAGCTTTATGTTCCTTTGTTGAGTTATATCCTTTGTTTTAGAGAATATTTGTGTTCATAGTGTATATCAGTATACCTATATGTACAGTAGGTCATAAAATGGCTCAACATAATAATGACATATACTGTAATTGCTGTTTTATTTATACAGATAATCCAAAGTAAAAATATATGCCATGGTTGCGTATATAAGAATATTTTTGTATTTTATAGTTTAATTTGTTGTATAATTGTTGTAAAAAATATCTATTAAATAATATCACTAATAATAAATAATACCAAAACTTATATTATCGGTGAAAATATAAGCAACAGTTACATGTTTTTATAAATATTTCTTTAACACTAATATTGTTAAAATAAAGCCTGGTATTATACGTTAGTGCAAAAAACATACCATATTCAATTAAACCTTTTTAATTTTGCGGCTTTCAGAAACAAACTTATAATTATGTTTCGTTTATTTTAATCAAGTTAATAATTAAGATTTATGTATATGCCAAATAATTAAAATATGTTCTTTCCTAATACTGATATTAAATTAATATGTTTAGAAAGAACATAAAAGTTAAATATTAAAATTATACTCGCAGTATTATTATTCAGTGTAATATTTAAAAAATGTAAATATATAATGCTCTTCAGTCATAAGAAATATTAGGGGTGTTATAGTATGAATTTAACATTTTGTAAAGCATTTTTATGTTAATTCTATATGTTTTTGAAATAATTGTAATGGATGCAACCTAAAAATAGTAATGATTAATATATTTTATACTGCCTTAAAAACTATATTTAATTGTAGGAAACGTTTGTTGTCTAATGACACTTTATTAAAATAATTCATATAATAGCTCTTTCTACTAACGTCTTCTTCGGGTAATTAAAAATAGATTATCTGAAATATATTTTTGTTATTTTTATCTTTTAGCTTAATCTATTTTTAGTGTATATTCAATAAACATTTGAAGCACATAATATTTAACGAATTCTTAGGGGTGTTTTTGTTTATCAGAAGTAAAGTATTTAGTCTAAAAATTCCTTTAGTTTAACTTTCAATAAAATATTACTTTATGTATATGTAAATTAATTACATACTATTTATTTCGAAAATTGGAGCATATTACACTATAATATATAATAGTAGGTACTTAATAATCTTCTTATAAAAGACCATATAGATTTTAAAATAGCTAATACACTGGTAGAGTGGTTTATATACTTACGGGACAATAGTTGTGTATATGATGACAATAAGGACCGCGAGGAGAAAACACACTCCAAAAGTTACAAAGATGATATTCAACACCTTCCTCAATTTGGGCATCTGCAGATCCTGCAATTGATCCAACTCGTCATCCTTTATCCGCTTATCCTCAAGGAAGGTGATAATCTTGTCTAATTTGCTGTTCCTTCTCGGTCGGCGAAACCTTCGCTTTTTCTTGGGTTTGTCGTTCTTGTCCGCCGTCACACTCGGATCTAGGGAGTCATCTTGTTCACTCCGCAGTGTCTCATCAATCTCAATCGCCAATGCCGAAGTCATCTCAGTGCTGGATATGTTAGTTTGATCGTTTCCGCCTCTTGAGAGTAAGAGATCACTCGTCACTTCTGCCGGATCCTCCGTGTAATGGCTCAAGTCAAGACCTACCCCTGCTGTAGTGCCGCAGCTGTTGTTTCCACCAACTATACTATTTGCATGTGATCGACTGCCATGACTCCCCTCTGTTCCATGCATTCCTTGTCCACCCCCTGTTGTTGATTTGCTGTCCCCTGTGTTCCCGCTACTGCTTCCGCGTCTCTGGGAACTGTTACTCCCACTGTATGGAGACTGTTGGTTTGGTCCCCCGTTATTCACTCCCCCTCCACAGTTTGTGACACTACTTCCCGTGTTGTGGTATTGGTGCTGTTGGTAGGACGAAGATTTTTGACTATTAGCACTGTAGTTTGTTCCACCGGAACCCCCTCCCGATCTGCTGCTGTGATCAACATACATGTTGCTCTCGGTGGTGGAAAATTTGTGTGATGGTGGGCCACCACCTCCACTGCCGCCGCCTGGACGTCGTTTATAAGTTGGTGGGATGTAAAACTGTGGCGTATCGCTGTTGGCCATGACAATAAAGCGCAGTTGATGATCTATACAAAATTAATTGCAACACTAACTACATCAGCGAACGAAGAAATGAAGCTCTATTTCCGTCTTGAAATAAATTAGTTTCCGTTCTCTGGGCGCATAAATAAGTTGGATATATTTCAGTTAAAATAAAATTGAGAATATAGTCAAAGCTCAGTGATAGGACAATTTTCGGTTAAATTCTTTTCGAGTGAACCATCGAGCGTGCGTTTCAGTAGCGATCTTCTTTCCCTCGCTGTGTTGAGTAATCAGATCGATTTAAAAGTTTAGAAAACGCTTTTCTTCCATTGCATTGATCGGTGCGCGATGGAAATGTTTGCTTTTTAGATGACTGCTCCTGCTGCTGCTATATCGTATATGATGACAGTTTCCAGCAACAAGCAACCTCCTCCGCCTCCTCTCAGTGGCACAAGCACAAGTCGCTAGAATAAATACCAGCTCGCTCTTTCCGTCCTTTCTTCTCCACTCCTTCTCCTCCTCCTACCTGAAACTTAATCGGGAGAACTTCACGACACAGTCGAGCAATCGAGCACCCAACGAGCACTCTTGTGTAAAGTTTTCTCCTCAATTGGCCTACCTATTTTTTATTCTTATTGAAAAATAGAGATAGATAGATATATGTAGATATATGTGTATCTGGGGAACACAAAACCTTTTATATAATACTATTATGTATTCAGTTTCTTTGCAGAAATTCACGACGTCAATATAAACCCTATCCCTCTAATTTTATAGACGGCGTCGCTGTGTATAATAGGGATCATTTTGGTAGCATCATCGTGCAGTATTAAACGTATTCTTAGACCTAGTACCTATTATTTTTAAGGTTAGTTAAATCAAACGCGGAAGATGAAAATTGCGCCGTGCAAGTCAGATACTGATTGGACAACACAATATTACATTATATTATTTGTATAATAAAAGGCCTAACTTAATAATTCATCAGTTACAGTCGTCTACATAATATATAATATATACCTTTATCAGTAATGTATCTTGTCTCCTCAGTTATTTCGCCAAAAGAAGGGAAGTATTGGCGAACTAATGGCTGTGTTTGGTTAGAATAATAGGAATGTGTTAATGGGAAACCCTGTTCTGTATCAATAGGGAGATAAGAGTAATTTAAGCAATAAATTGGTGTTATACACGACGTGTATTATCATAGAAAGCGATAATAAATAGTTAACAGCATCACGATCAAAGCGAAAGTCAGAGAGAGACTTTCCTTGTAGGCGATAATTAAACAAAGATAATTAATTTTAATGTGTAGGTACTTCTCATTATTATTCCATAATTCAGGGGTGGAGATAGCGTTTCTATTTCATTGATCTATAAATTTATTGAATGACTAAAATATACGGGTTACAAATATTTGTAGGTACCACTTCAAACGATGATAATTATAGATGAGATTCGGAGCATTGATCATTCTGTTACTGAATTGTAATATTTGTTAATTAGTTTGTGTGTCATTAGGGTAGGCATAATGGGTGGAATAATTTATATCCCATGATATGTTAGTGTTAGTGTATAAAACTGCGTCACCTTGCGAAATTTAATTTAAAAGTAAAATATCTTCGAGTGATTATCAATAAATTCATGGACTACTTAGGCAAATGCTCCAAATTTTGGATTTCTACTTATACCTATATTTACTAAGAATGAGATTATGTAGTCAATGTCTATCATTTTCTTACGATTAAAATTAATTTTGGTGCCATTTTAGTTTTTAATATGATGAAAAATGTATATAATATTTTATTTTGTGTGTCTATATACCGCGCGCAGCATTAACTTTTTATTTTTAGACATATAAATAATGTCTTTAGAGTTGCTATTCACATTAATTTTATCAATTTCTAAATAATAGTATAACGGGGTTTATTATTCACATTTCAAATAATTTCTTTCTTTGTATGTATATATATTAATAAGTATAATTACGTAGTAAATATTATATATTCACCTCTGCAGAAAAAAAGCGTCATATAATTAATAATTATATTTTAGTGCTTAATCTATTTTAATGCTATCCCACCGTGCTTTTGTGCACGTCATTGAACAAATGTTTTAATTATACTTTGCAAATTCAAATTATTACATGAAATTAATCAGTACCCAAATCAGAGTTTTTTTGGTTTTGAGAGAAATAAGTATTTTATATTTTTACAAGAGTTGCATTTTTAGAATAAGATCACGTGACCACCAATTTGGGTGCACAATAGTGAATATGGCGCGGACATTGCTTCATTTTTTAATTAAAAATCACTCCAAAACATGTTGGAGTATGGATAGGGATAATGACACTACGAATAACGATGCATAACGATACTACAAATTTAAAATATTATGGCTGCAATTCAACATACTCGTATAACTGAATTGTCACGTCCTCGGATAATATAGACCTCTTAACCCCCATCCCCTGGCTCCTCCATCCATAACATAACATTCTGGAAACGCCACTGCAATACGGTTATAGCGCCCAAGATCTGTGAAAAGGTAGCATTGCCTTATATTATGTATGTATGTATGTAGGTCGACATCCAAATTATCCTCGATGCTCATCATTAGAAAAAATAAACACAGCCTAGAGTACTTGATTAACACTCATTTCTTTCTACAGTATTGAATATATTATATAATCAATTAAAAAGTAATGATTTAATAGTCGACACAGAGATTCCTAGGCATATATCTAATTAGTGTACTCATTTTATACATATACCCGGCTTTGTAAGTCAGACATTTACAAACATATGCACACATTTACATTGAGTCTTCATATATCGGCGCCGACCTCTATTTCCGGAAAAGAAATGAACCTTTTTTGATTGACGTTTTATAAAAATCCCTCATAAAGCAACTTTACTGCTGACTTACTGCTGCTTTTAAATATGTATGCTGTTTACGATATACACAAAGAGAATTGCGGGAACAGACTGTACCTATAATTATAGTGATCAGTGCGTGCCATCAGGTATTAGTGGATGCTTATTAGATCGATCTCCGTATCAGAATCCAAAATTTTCCGGCATGTTGCCTATTAAAAAGACAATAGAGTAGTTATAGTTTAAAAAATGTTAAAGATACATTGTACTTTATTTAGTATAAATCCGATAAATTCTACATAGTTTACATAAGCTGATGTTCCGATATTTTTTTATTCAATTCATGGGTTATCATTTCATTTTCTTTGCACTAATTAAACTATTTGATTAAACATTTGATTTAATTAACTTTTTGATTATGAGTATGTATTATTTAGAATATTTTTTACACTATTAGCTGCTTAAAGTAATTAATGCACTTTGTTTCATCACGGTTTTAATTAAGGATTTTATTCACAAATTATATATAATTTTAAATATAGGGGGTATGTTTTTTAGTTAATAAATACATAAAATTGTATTATTATAATAATTTAGTATTTAGTATATTATTTAAAATATTAATATTATAGTATGTTGATCGTTTAATTTTGCTCGATTAATATCGATCCTTGTCAAGTTAAGATTAGCAAGTTATAAATATATAGGCTGTCCCAAAAAAAAGTTTCGCGAAAAACCATAAATGAATAAAGCTCTGGACGAAGTTATTGTGCATTTGGGGAAAGTCATTGAAATTGGTGGCAAGTATGTTACTAATTAATATCATAACTGTTGTTTTTGTTGTTGTTGTTGGAGCGGCGCGTCACGTAAACCAAAGCTTACGGAGGTACGCTTCCATCCCTTGGAGCCAGTGTTGAACATCTTCTGTGTCCATCTTGCAGTGAGGACAAGTAGGATCTTCGTTAGATATGATGTTCCGGTAGCCAGATAAGATGTAGGAGTGACCACTCTTGAGTGGGCTAGGGTAACATCTAATTTTCTGGTGGAAGCTGTCTTCGCTTTGTTTTTCGGGTACGTTTCGAGGAGTCTAGTGTGCGTTGTCGGAAGGCCTCTTATCTTGCTCTTGATCATAGCTCTTGCCGAGTTGTATGTGGTGGTGTTGTCGGCCGGACCTTGTTCAGCTGCAGCTAGTTTGGTTTCTAAGTCTACCATTTCATTTCCTGGCAGACCGCAGTGTCCCTGGACGAATTGGAGGATGATTTTGTGTTTACTGAGGACGAGAGCCTCCCGGAGATCTTGAATATCTTTGTGTTCACCAGGTTTGACATGCTTAAGAGCTTGAAGATTTGATTTGCTGTCGGTGCAAATGAGGATAGTGGTCATGTCTTGGGTTTGATTGGCTAACCAGTTACATGCCATAATGAGAGCAGTTGTCTCTGTCTCGAAGGAGCTAGTGTTGGGTCTGCCTTTTTGGCGGCAAGAGTAGATCTTGATCGGATCTTCAGGAGAGGACCAACTTCAGTAACGACCATGGCACTTACTCCATTACTGGTGCCACTGCTAGCAGAACCGTTAGTAAGAGGAGATGTTGTAGTGCCTGACTGTGTTCATGGCGTCAGTTTTCAAGGTTTCGGTAGAGCTATTGGTCTTCTATCTTCCAATTTTTCTGTTGATGTTCATGCCACGGTGGGTTTTTCGGCAAGAGAGGGAGGTGTTGTCTTATCCCATTGTCTGTACCTGCAAATTGCTGAGATTCATGGCGTCTTCTCTCCCGCTGCTTCTGATTTTTGATTTGTGCTTGACTTTTCTCTCGGCGATGGTCCTCCTTGTTGATAGGTAGCCTAAGAGATTTCTCAAAGGCCTGGAGGCATTTTCTCTTACTGACAGTCTCGTAGGACGGGATGTCAGCTTCAAATCTGAGGGCCTCAATCGTGGTAGTTCTGAGTTGGCCGGTAATGGCTCTGAGAGAACGGTTTTGAGTTGACTCCAATCTTTTCATAGCTGAAGGGACAAGCCACGGCTGCCATGCTGCACTGCAGTAGTCTATAGTGCTTCTCACGCAACCTGTGTAGAGACGTTTGAGGATGGTTTTAGACCAGCCCCAGCTCTTGTTAGCAACTGCAGAGATTATGCGGCTTTTCTTGTTGGCCTTGATAATAGTTTTGTCTAGGTGATCTTTGAAACTGAGGGTTCTGTCCAAGGTTATACCTAGAAAGACTGGGTTTTTATCCACAAGAAAGGTGGTATCTTTGATCTCGATGGTGGGGGTCCATTGGGCTTCATGTGTATCGGAACTGAAGAATCCAATCTCAGATTTGGAAGCGTTGAGTTGGAGTTTACGTTCTTCACTCCATTCTACAATACTGTTGACTCCTTCTTGAACCATGTTAGCTGCTATCTCTTTAATATGATGAGTAAACCAGATCGCGAGGTCGTCGGCATACATGCTAACCATAAACCTTTCGGAATGTTCATTTTGATAGGATCTAAGTAGAAGAGGAAGAGGAGGGGAGATAACACGGCACCTTGTGGGACACCTTGTCTGATAGCTACTGTTCTGCTGTTGTAACCATTGAGTTTGACATGACCTGTTCTGCCTCGGAGAAACCCTGCACACCATATAACGAATCTAAGAGGGACTCCTTTTTCAATGAGGGCAAGGATAAGTCTGCTTTTCCATACAGAATCGTATACTTTACTGTAGTCGACTAACGCAAGGACAGTTCCTTGGGCTGGACTGTCTTGGAAGCCGTTACTGATGGATTGCGAAATACGGAGTGTTTGGTCTTCGATTGATCTGAGTCTACGGAAACTTGATTGGTCTTCACTGATCTAGTTGTTCTCTTCAACCATGAAAGACAGTCGACTTCAGATTCTAGTTGTCTGTCTTTCTTGAATAAATTTATCTTGCTCACAGGGGCGTAGTGTTTCATGAAGATGTTCGCTTTTTTTAGTCTGATGAGATTTTTTTATTCTTATGAATCATAACTTCGTTCTTTGTAGATCCTGCTTGGATACCCCCTAGGGATTTGATAATTTTCCAGGTTTTTGTGGTGTCGCCTTTCCAGTCAGTATGATCTTCTAAAACTCCTTCCACTTATTTTCTTTTGCTTCTTTAATCATACTCTGTACGTTCTTAGATTCGATGATCCATTCATCTCTATGAACTTCAACTGGGTTTCTTAAACTGTTTCTTTTCTTGATTGCTGTTTTGATCGCTGGTTTCATCCATTGTTTGTCTCCATTTTTAATCTTGACTCTACCTATCTTCTTTTCTGCTGTCTCGACTATGATCTTATTCAAATTTTTGATTTTCTTGTGGAGATCTGTTTGAACCGGAGTATTGGTTATTCTTTCTTCTTTCTTCTACTTCGGCGGCGAAGTCTTCATAGTTAGCATCTTTAACTTTCCACTTAAGACCACATTTTTCATTGGCCTTGATGGTGTCTATTCTGAATTCTATGATCATCAGGATGGAAAGATGGTCAGATCCCATGCAATCAATGGTTTTCCAGAATGTTTTGTTGCTCCAGCAGTTGTGAATCATGGAAGTATCTGGGGTGCTGAGACCGCCCATTCCTCTGTTAATGTGAGTCGGGCTGCCATCGTTAGCGATGTTAAAGTCATTGGTCATCATCCATTCACATATCTTGTCACTTTTTTCGTTTGCTGGTTGCCTATCGTCCCATAACTTGTCGTGTCCATTCATATCGCCCAGGACGATGGTCCATTTGTCAGCTTTGATGTTGATGCTGAAGCTATCTTCATTGTAACCTTCACGGACTGTAAATGTTGATGATTTTTAACTTTTTGCCTTTTCTTGTACCAATTTCGATACATTGCAATTCGGAGATTTTGTAATTTAGTAAGTCTGTGAAGCTGTTGATGTTTAAGATTTTAAATGAAATGTCTTCTTTTATAAAGGCTAGTAGGCTTTCGTGATGTCTTTGTTATGGTCCCGATCCTTTCTAATGGTGGAGTAGCCGTCAATTTTAGGAGTTCTATGTGATTCGAGCAGTTTGCTTTCTTGGATTAAGCATATATCGATTCTATGTTCAACTATGCATTTGCTAAGTTCACTGATTTTCGTTCTAATATCATCTCCATTCCATTGTAGAATCTTGATGCTGGATCTGATTTCAAACTCTGCACGGTTTTCACCCCCGCCAATGGCGTTATCAGTACCAAAGGGTGTTGTGCGTTTAATGTTTTT
The DNA here is from genome assembly GCA_036023295.1 of Invenusta paracnida. Taxonomy (NCBI): domain Eukaryota; kingdom Metazoa; phylum Platyhelminthes; order Proseriata; family Coelogynoporidae; genus Invenusta; species Invenusta paracnida. The sequence goes on from JAYRBW010027616.1 coordinate 9,840, forward strand.
GTTACAGCACTTCTTACATTCCCAGGTGTTGGCTATCATGAGCATCTCCAGTTCTTTTCCGGATTTGTTAGAGCATTTCTGGTGAGCTTGGTTCATGTAATCGCTACATATCAAAGGATTGAGGGTGTGTCTGATGGTGGCCCTACATTCGATGCACTTGGTGGTGATGGTCGGTGCCCTAATGTGATCTATCTTGAGTTCTTGTTTGATTCTGCCGACTAATGTTGGTTGGTTGTTGGTTGTTGGATGTTGGTTGACGGCACTTGTAACATTTCCATTGTGCTACGTTGGTTTTAGCACGGAGTGTTTTGCTACACTTTTCTTGTTTGTGGCTTGTGTAACCACACAAGCATTTGAGGAAATTGCAACCTGATCGTATGGTGTTGTGGCATGCCTCACACTTGAGACCTGGGTTGCGCTCAATGTCTCCAGCGACGAGGAGTAGTTCTCGGAGATGGTGTGCTGGATTACCATCTCCGCTTTTCGAAAAAAACGAGACTGATGTTGTGGGTTGATGTTGGTGAGTTCGATTGTTTGGCACATCTCCGTCCGGGCATTTGGTCCGATGGGGGATATATACCGATGTGGACACCTTGGTGTTCTGCTTGCGCAGAACCTTCTCCAACTCGTCGCGGTGAGGGGTCGTCCATAAGTTTGTTGCCGTTACATTACATGGTTTAGGAGTGATTTCGCTTTTAGACCTTTCTATTGTTTACAGCATCCTATATAAATTTCTGATTACTTAGGATATTTTTTTTAAGTCTAAATAAACTACACAATAACTTAAATCCACAATTGACATAAAATTGGTGATCGACTAATTGATCTCGAAAGTGGCTTCGATTTCCCTTTCATTGTACTAAGTATATAATCATTTTTTTCCTTGTAAAAATCAAATATATAATTGTTATGAATAAATGAACTACATATTATAATTGCGTTTCACAAATTAATTCAGAATGGTATAGAGAAGATTAAACTCAATAAATGTCAGATTTACAATTACAGTCAAACCCCGGTTTTATGCCCCCAGATTATCGCCACATTTTTGTGGAATAAATTTCAGTGTATGCATTTTAATATAATTTAACCGCCAACCACCAATCAAAATTGAGAACAAAAGTACAATTTTTGTGTTATATTAACACTTTGTCTATCTTTGGATTCCCTTAACTCTCGATTATCCGCCACTTTTCACTGGAACCAAGGTTGGCATAAAACCGGGGTTTGACTATGCCATATTTTAATTAAAAATAAATACTATATTTCACTTCTTCCCCAATATCATACATGCTAAAACACACATATATACATTAAAAAAAGTGCGTAAGCGGAATATATTATAATTATATAAATCATGGCATAGATAATTTTCAGCAATAAGCTTGGAAGTTACGACCGGCTATACTTTAACTGCCTTTGTAAACTTGATGACTTCTATCGTTGGGTGTGAATAGACATTCTATGTAGAATGTATAGACCCAGTCTATATATATAGTGTGATCTTTTGGTAGCATAAGATAATTTTATGCGATAAAAAACTGCAATTTCCTTTATCGAGAAATGTGGTTTCTAATAAATTTCTATATTTTTAATCAGATATGTTTTGGTTGAATGCTGACCAGGCCAGATCGAATGCGACGATACTTATAACAAATTCCCTAATTTTAACGATTTGTTATTTATTTAACCTTAAATTTATAAATTCATTGAAATAATTGCCGGAATAAAATTAAATGTGAGCGCAAAAGTAAAGATAGGGTTATAGTTGAGATCTAAATAAATAGCATATATTTATTTTGAATCATCATTTAAACGGTACCATAAAAATATTATACTCTTACAAAAACAAAATACCCAAAAGAATTGTATGCATAATCGCATATTACACTTCCCAGTGCTGTTAAAACCATATATGCACAAAACAATTTTTTATTAATTTAGTGAGTTGTCGACGCTTATTTAGACAAAGCTTAAAAAAAACATATAATTAATTATGTATCTACTGTAAATTTTAAAATTTACAATGAACTCCACCAGTGGTCCACCCGTAACAATACCCCATTCATCGTTGGTGTTATTCAACTTTTATTGTACAATTTGTTTGAAATAAAAATAGTTATTTAATTAATTAAAAAATAAATATCACGGTTGGAGCGTAAAATTACCCAAACCACACAAAGCATTCTGTAACTAGACTTAGCTGAGCATATTAAGCCATAAACAGATTAATTATTTTGTGAAATATATTTTTATATGTAAAAGAATTGTTCACTCTAATGTTATACACCACTGTGTAAACACAATACATTACATAGCTCCTGACAGTTTGATAAATGTGAAAACAGGTAATTTAAACTACTATATAAACATAAGAGTAATTACTCTAAAATATAAACTATACAGGGTGGTCCATCAGTCCGTTGCCCCAGTCTTAGTCTGATATTTGAAAATTTAAATATAATAATTTAATAAATTTTAATATAAGACTT
>JAYRBW010027627.1:0-12330 GCA_036023295.1 Invenusta paracnida
AATAACAAATTTCCGGGGACCTTTATCAAATTTTGCCACTACAATTTATACCTTATATTTATTTTTTATTTTATAGTAAATAATAATTAAATTTCAAACAGTTAATTGTTTAAAATACTTTTAAATGTTTGATGAAAATATAATTTATTATGCTTATTATAAATAATTTTATTCAATATGAATATTATGAAGATGGCTAATTATAGTCTTTTTACATAAATATATTTAAATTTTTAACAATGAAATAAAAATAGTTTAAAATTAAAAGATATAAAAATTTCTAGTTATTAGAAAACAAAATTAATATAATAATCTAATAAGCATGACGCTATCCAAAATAGAAAGATATGCTTTGCTACTAATTATATCATATTAAAATATACATAAAATAAAGTTTTTGTTTACCAAAATAACATTACATTTAATTAGTTTTGTTAAATGTTGTAAAATTGGAGTAATTCAATATGTGACAAATAATATGTCACTTGAAACCCTATATATATACATGAAAAACCCAAGGTATGTTGCAATATACTTAATGAAAACTGCAACGAATTCTAATATAATTTCTAATCTTAAATTAAAAACCCATCACATGAAGCTTAATATGACGTGTATGAAAATCAAATTAAAATTAAAATCTTAAACACGAAGAGAAAAATATATAGATATAACAAGTTGCGTTATATATTAGAAATTAATTAATTTTATAGCATTCAAATTATTTATAGATCAAACTTTAATCTCAGTTTTTATGGGAAAAAAACTCTAATTAATATATACGCAGTAAATATGGCAGTAATAAGTGAAATTAGTAAAATAAAACAGGAGATGGGAGGAATTATTTAATTAAATATAACTTTTAAAAATAATGTAATTATGTTCAAATAAGTAAAACGTAAGTATGATGCTAACATGCAACATACTTATTAATACTCATAAAGATAATTTTAGCCCATCCCTTTAATAAAATTAAATAACATAAAATAATATAAACTAAATTAGAGTAAATTAATATGCTAAAGGAGTCGTTGAAAATGTTTACCTCCGTTGAGGTTTTAGAAACGGGTTCGCATTTAGTGATGGGGAGCAGCTTCCCCTTTTTTTAACACCGTAAACAAAAAATGGAATACTTAGTAAACAAAAATGGAATACTTAGTAAACAAAAAATGGAATACTTAGTAAACAAAAATGGAATACTTAATAACAAAAATGGAATACTTAGTAAACAAAAATGAAATACTTAGTAAACAAAAATCGAATACTTAGTAAATAAAAATCGAATACTTAGTAAACAAAAAATGGAATGCTTAGTAAACAAAAAATGGAATACTTAATAAACAAAAAATGGAATACTTAGTAAACAAAATTGGAATACTTAGTAAACAAAAATGGAATACTTAGTAAACAAAAATGGAATACTTAGTAAACAAAAATGGAATACTTAGTAAACAAAAATGGAATATTTAGTAAAAAAAATGGAATACTTAGTAAACAAGAATGGAATACAACACAACACTTAAATGTACAGATACATATTTTTAGATTTTCTATGTCTTATGTATATATACGTAAATAGCTTTTAATTAGTAGATAAAATCAATAGTAAATATGCTAAACTTTTGAGTGTATTAACAATTGTTATGTATTGTTATTGAATCGAAGTTTTAGGTTCAGACAACCATCATTATATATGTATCTAAAATACTATATTCGAGAAATAATCAATACTTTAATGGCGTATAAACCGATATAAACTGCAAACGATGTACCAATAATATAATATATTCATTATTAAATAGGTTCGAAACAATTTAAAACAACACTGGACCCATATTTATATGTGGAAACAAACAGATTTATAATAAAATAATCATTAGAAACAGTTTTGTAGATGCAGTTCATAAGCATTGTCTATAGCAACTATGTAGTTTTATATTCCGTTATTATTATATTACATATATATTACATAATAATTATAATTATTTGAAACCTTATTTGCAACCATGATTTTTAGATTGAAGAAAAAACACATCTACAGGCACCCTCACAGAACATTTACTTTAGGAAACCTTTCATTATCTATAAAATGGCGTCTAAACATGTTAAGATTCCGTATACGATAAGTATTTAGATGCACACGCGTATACAAAACTTTTTGATTCAAAACAAAAGCATTACCTACCACCTGGATGTTTAAACAGATTGTTATTCTCATTACACAATCATTCCAAGCATATTTTAAATTTAAGAATTATTTCTGATATTCTATTACTTCGAAATTGTCTGTAATATTTTAACTTTCTGTTATTATTCTTCATTTTATTTCAATATTATGACTACGTAAATCAGACGTATGTATATCAGAACTGTTTTGTTATTTTTATTGTTAATTTTATTATACTGAGATTTATTTAGCGATGAAATATTACTTTTTATGTACAAGTAACGGCCTTTATAACTTTGGTTCCTGAATAGAGGCATAAATGCGGTAAACAGACACTACATTTTACAGTAAATTGCTTTTCCAGATTTTCTGGACATTTTATCAAACGTTTCACAAAAATACTGCGTAACCCACTTTTAGAAAAAGACTTACAATAAACATTTTAGTGACAGTTTAAGAGAAAATTAGATTATTAATATACCTCATCCAAGACGTTGAACTTGAAAAGTGGAATTTAGAAACCGAAGAACTATAAAGCAGGAAGTACAAATTGTTTAATCGATCTATTCAAGTGGATTATTCCCTAGCTTTAATATTATCAACATATATTAATATTCAGCTCCTTAGTTAAATAATAGCAGAGCTCGTCAAGAAGAGTATTTTACTCTTTTAAGTCAAGAACTAAACGGTGGATTTATAGTCACAATGAACATCTAAATATAAAGGATGCAGCAACAGAATCATTATAGCTAACTTAAATAATACGTTTCTTCATTTTCCCCCAACATTGTATCATCTTCATTTCTAATTATTCCAGTATTTCTTCAACTTATTGACGAGATCTTTGATGATCCATGATCAACAGGGGTTCACAGCGTTATGGCTTTCTCAAAATTTCAAACTATACATTTACCGAAATTGATACAGATTCAATTTGAGTTCCAAACACGAGCTCTAAAACGCCTATCTATAAAATAATGCTCCACCCTTCAACGCGACAATATCTTGAATGCGCTTCATCTATCGATATAGCTACAAAACGAACTATTCTTATAGTGATATTTTACAGGGTAATATATTGTAATAATTATTTCGACAAAATTAAAAGATTATTATCAATCATATTTGTACATTATCTATATAAATAAGTGTCAATTTTGTGATGAAACTTCAAATGATCTTTAAATATATTTATTGCGTTATTTAGCAGCATATAATAAATCAATCTTAAATATTTACTGTACATATCTATTTTTTCGCGTGATACTAAATATACTATTTAATGTCTACGTACAGAGCATGACGCATTTGTACAACCATTAACACTTTTATTCTTAAATAAACATAAACATTAAAAATTCCAATTTTCCATAATTAGTTTATAACATTTTAATCCGCAAAATCAGTGATTTTTCGACTACAACGCAAATACTAAGTTATGAATTTTTCACTTGAACAAAAAATTAGAGAAAAAATCACAGGTTAATATTACTATTAGTAAACTTACATAATAATCTAGATCACATAAAATGTAATAGCAACCGCGAAGTATGACATACTATTCAATGTCACATTTGGATACTACTTATGTACTACTTTTACTAACTATTTAAAAATACTAAGAAATAATTTTCGGATAAACTAAAACAATACAGTTTTTCTTGCAAAAAAACAAGGGAAAAATAGGATTTTTAAATTGTAGAAATTATTGACTTTAAATATATATAAACAAGATATAACAAAATCTATATTTAAACACTAGGATCAATAATGTTTATACCTAAATCAGAATAGTGAATACACTAGTAAAGATGAACATACAAATAAGTGTTTATATTAATGCATAACTTATTTCAAAAGATAAAAATTTATATCACTCGGCTATAAAAATACATATTTTAAAAATGGTATAGTAGAAAAAAGTGCAAAAGAAAAGAAAACATATAATGTAGGTAGGTACAGCAGAAGAATGCTTTATGATGCATAGAATGCATGAAAGTCTAAAATTTAAAAGGAATACAACATTGATGAATATTTTTATTAGAGTGTGATATTATAAATGTATAGTTTAAAGTATTGCAAATAAGGCTAATACCGAATATGTTTTGTTTATTGTGACTAAATCAATGATTAGAAGTGCTATGCGTATGTAACGTCCTTTATGTAAAGCATTAATAGAAATAATTGGTGTAAATAATTTTCCTTAACTTAAACCATATTTATTACTTATCTATAAGATTATATTTATTTAATATAGGCAATTGTGACAGAAAATTTGAAGAATTTAAATTAGTACAAAAGAGTCACTGGTTGGACAAAAAACTTAATATTTCAGAATTTTCAACATAAATATCTACCATCTTCGGTCAGAATAAGAACAGAATGACTAATCAGAATGATATCAGAATGAGATCAGAATAAGATCAGAATGACTAATCAGAATGACTAATCAGAATGAGATCAGAATAAGATCAGAATAAGAAATCAGAATGACTAATCAGAATGAGATCAGAATAAGATCAGAATAAGATCAGAATAAGAAATCAGAATGACTAATTAGAATAATAGATCAGAATGAGATCAAAATAAGATCAGAATAAGAGAACAGAATGACTAATTAGAATAATAGATCAGAATGACTAATCAGAATGAGATCAGAATGAGATCAAAATTAGATTAAAATTAAAGATCAGAATAAAAACACTAAAAATAGTTAAAAACTAAAAATATTTTGATGTAACTATTTTATCAGTGACTAATAATGTATTAATGCTGAAGTTTGCTTAAATATACTATAAATATAGTTATCATTGAATATAATAAATTTATGGCAAAGTTTCATAATTTTCTATTATTACTAAGATTAAAAATTGGACAGCTTAAATGAAAGCATAGAGTTTTATTTCATACGCGTAAATCATCCATTTATGAACATTTTAATACTTCTATTTTTCTTGTAAACATGATTTTGAAAATAATGTTAGTATGTATGCTAATGGCTCTAATGATTACGATATTAAGAAGCCTTGTTAATTTATTAATCTTTAAATTCTCGAGGTAATCAGGGGACAGATTTCTCATTTTTCGGGTAATAATATTTTCCTATTTTAGGTATCATCGGAAATTGTAACCACCACATTTGAAATATGTATATTTGTAAATTATTTATAGTAATTTAATTTATCGGAAAATGATTAATTTTTATTTAATATGTATGACATAAACCTGTATGCTTTAGATAAAATGTGTTTTAACGTTTAATACCTGTATTATATGTATATATTTTTCGTTTAAAAGTTCAATTTTATATGATTATTTCTAATGATAGTGGGAGAAATTGCAGTCCATTTTTGTTTTCAAATACATTCATTCATTAATATAAATACAAATAAGACATTTTGTCCATCTAACAATTGTAATGTAAGATGTGATGCTAACAATGCATTAGCAAATGACCTTTCGTTAAAATCAAAAAGCCATTAATTGGAACAGCGTGGAAAATATGTTACAAATCTTACTTTTTAAAATTTAAATCTTTTAGTCACGTAAAAGCTATGAAATAATGTGTACAAATTTATTAACAGAAAAATGCTTAAGTTAATAATACGATTCATATATCATATTCCAATATAGAGATATCCTATTATTTTAAAGCGTGACTTGCGAAAAACTATTTCGATAAATATTCTTTAGTTAATAATTAAAACAAAAATAATAATAAATAAACGCGAATAAATATATGTTTTCTTTTTTTAATTATGTGTAGTAATTATAGTAACGTTACTCAAAACACTTTATTTGATATTCACGAAAATTCCTCTAAAATAAAATGTTATTTCTCTCGTTTACTTAAAGTTTTTAATAAAGCATATAGCATAGTAGTTTTATTCTTAAACATAGATTAAAATACTGCATATATTAATATATATATATATTAATCGTATGACAATGCATTACTAAATATATAACACAATACGATTAAATGCATATCAATGCATTTATTTTCTAACAAAAATTGCCGCAGATTTGTTTTATTTAATGTCAACACCAAAATTAAACAAAAGATATTTTAACACCTTAGTACAACAAAATAATTTCAACTTTAAAAAATTCTATTTATGAAATCAAATAATATTTATAGTTTACAAGATGTAAATAGTGAAATAAATTATTATTTCAACGTAAAATATGAAGTGTTTACAGTTAATAGATTGGTTTCATTTACAAAAAATATTTTTTGAATATTAAAATAAAATGTATATATTACTCAAAGAAAACTAATGTTTAATAAACTTAACTAAAATGTAGACACTATTTAGTGTATATATATACATATAAATATAGAATCCAGTATATCTTAATTCAATCAATAAGCATTTCAAATATCTATATCATTATAACACGAGTTTGGTATACCTAAAACAAAAAGACTTTCAGATACTGTTCATCCAAATTAATAACATTTTATATTTGGTATAGAAAAGTATTCAAGTGTTGGCAATAATTAACAAAAATTAAATAATAAATAGTATATAGTGTATAAATAAAAATTCTGTTAAATTATTCTTCAGACAATTCTGTAACCGTGTTTTTTTTTAAATAAATCTTGCTATAAATACTGTAACCCATTGGTAAGAGCCTGGTAAGAGCAAATAGAAGATGGAATAAGTGGTGAAAGTGAAATAACGCAGCGTCTGTGCATCGCGCAATACTATAAAGGCTTATTATTGAAGCAAACAAGCGTGTAATACGAACAGCGCTATAGAATAATCGTTTTTAATTATTATTTTAAAATCATACACTATACATGATAAAATAAAAAATAACTATTCTCCGTCCAAATATACATTGTACAATAGGTATATGCATAATAAGAAATCATCCAACATTTAAAAAAATTATTAATAAAAACCACTCATATTTAATTTTCATATTGGTATATCATTTTTATATTAGAATAGAACGACACGAAGAAAAGAAGGACAATTAAATTAGGTGTTAAATCGAATAGTTCATAAATTACTTTAATTGGGTGTAGTTTGTAAATTAAAATAAGTTATTGTAATGTAGTGAAATGTAATGACTTAAATTTATTTTATAAAATGAATCTATTTTTAAATCATTATTTCATGCTTTAACTTTAATGTAGATCATCAAATATTTTTTTAGAATTCTTTTTCATAAATATTATTCTTTTTATTCAATCATTTATTTAGAAAGAAAATTTAGCAAAATATACATTTGCATGCACATATAAATACAAATTGAGGATTTAATATAGAAATTGCATTTCCTAATTAATAACGATATATAGATTATAATACTAATATGTAGCACGATAAACAATATAATTCACAATAAAACGCGCATAAATTCTTAATTAAAATAACGTTTTCGCTGCAGCAAATGTCCAAATCATATCGCTATAAGTTTTAATAACGGAGATCTTCAAGTATTTGAAAGAATAATTTGGCCACTTTTTCCCTAATAATCTTTAACAGAATGAAACTTCGCAACTTTCAGTCTCTGAGAGTGACGTAGGTCTGGTAAGAGTTTGGCCTATAAGGTCCGACCGCTCTTACCTCGGAACGAAAACAGCTGATCCTAATTTGGAAGAGGTAGAGAAGGAAGAATGTGGGCAGGACCTCCCACAGGAAGAGGACCAGTCCATAGGAGAGGTAGGCGCCCTCATTCCGTAGATTTGTGAAGTCTGCCTGTAGCGCGCATAGAAATGGGAGACACAGAAGAAGGTGTTTGTAAAGGCCGGAATTCAGGATTTAAATCTTTGCAGTTTCAGAGAATTTCGTAAAGTTCCATAACTAATCCTCAATACATTTTATATATCAAATTTACATACTATGAATACAAAATTCGTAAACAGACTATTAATTTCAAGTGTTTTCAAAGACCACAAGAATGACATTAAAGTACATATTTTACATGTTTTATATCACTTAATATGTATTTTAAAATCTTAGTGGGTTTAAATTTAAATTTGTTATATTAAATTGCTGCTCTATCTGCTTTAATCAAATATATTTTTAATTTTATATTTATTCTTTAATTTATTTAAATTGAGTGTAAACAAAATTACGATATTCAAATATAAAATTAAAATAATTATGAAATATTAATATTTCTGGTAGTTGTATAGAAAGTATTCAATTAAACGGAACTTAGTCAAGCCTATAAAACCGACCTCCACATGACGTTATAGTCAAATGCCACGAATAAAAGCCTCGAATTACATGATTGCGCGATCTTCAACAAAAGAAAATGCGTTTTAAAATGTTGAGAGCTGCATACATCTATTCAAAACTTAAATGCGTCATATAGAACAATAATTCTTTTATTCATTCACTAGGTTGTCAAGGTAACGTATAATTTATATTTTATTCAATTCAACGAAAAATACTATTTCGAATTTTGCCCTTTTGCATTAAACCTTATACAAAGTATGTATTAAACCATAGTGTCAATAATTCACTTAACATGTGTCTATCTTGCCGGTAGGATGTCCACAGATGCTGATATCTCTCGAATTTAACAAGTTAATATTTACAACATAACTACTGTTAAAATCTGAATTGTTATTCAGAAAGTATTAGACAATAGAGATGAAATTTGTATATTTTCCAAAACAATTAAAAGGTTTATCAAGTTACGTGGTATTAAGTTTATCAAATTTATGCGAGGTATTATTCTTCATTGAACGAATTAACGCAGAGAATATACAGCCCATAAATGAGTAAGCTAGCTTAATGACTATACTGAATGATGCTCTCAGCTGTTAATTATATTAGTAATTAAAGATCCCATATAGGATATTTAGTTATATTTTTACTATGGTGTATAATTAAGAATTGTATTAGTCGCCCACTAAATGCGATTATGCAATAAAAATACAATCCTATTTGTGTATTGAGTAAAAATATCCAGTAAATTGTGTGTCATTGTATTATAACGTGAACATGTAATCATTTAAGAATTAACGCAATCCTACCATATGTCTCGCTTATGTGCATTTTGGATTGAGCTCGTAATGCAACTTTATAATGAATTATATTAAACGGTAAAATCTTTAACAACTTTACAAAAGTTTCATGCCTATTTTTTTATTATTGTTTAGTCTCATTTTAGTCCATTTGTTGTCCTTAAGTTGTATAAGATATAAGGATTTTTATTCATTCTATGCCGAGTCCTCATGCTAAAAGACAATTGTATATAAGTAAGTATATATATATATATATCTACATTAAATAATCACTTTTTAGAATAATAATATTATTGTATGATAAAAATAGTGTATACGTGACAAAGTTTAAATTGTGAACGCAAGTAAGAAATAGATTCCCATTTATAGGCATACTTGAGTTTTTAGCACGAAGAAATTACTTTAATTAAAAACTTATTCATGTGAAAATGTATTAAGTATCCTTTTATCATTTACTTACAAAATTTCTTGTGTTAAACATCTTAATATGTCCTTAAAATGTTCATGCAAAATGTCATTATATACATATATAAATAAAGCGATTCGTTATAATACTCTTATAACAGAAAATAAACACAGACCCCGTTTTGAACATTCAAAAGTATGCAATCAAACTACCTAGACTAGACTAGAGGTCTAATATATCATGACCGTAAGATACCACAGACAGTTTAATATATAGCTGAGGTATGAAAACATACTGAGCGATAACTTCCGACAACATAATCATTTATTAGTTTATTCAGCTTTCATAATAAGATCACAATATATATAAAAAATGCCATATATCAAGCTGTGTCTCTTATACATATTATAAACCTACCTGACTTTACATACATACACTGCACGTAAAAGCTATATTATTATTATTATCGGAAAACCTCAGAAATGTATGTATAGATATTATAGCCGCGAATTATGCATGTAACTAACTAAAAATGTGTTGACTGTGCAGATTATTATATTATTAAGCAAGCTAAGTATTTAAAGACTTTCAGAGCTAGAAATAGTCCTCGTCATCTTACTGTGTATAATATTACATGAAACATAATTTTCTACTGCATGTTCCCACCCCCTTCTCCTCAGCTGTAAGCTTTCAACATCGCCCCCCCCCCCTATCTTTCTCTCTCTCTCTATCTATACTCTCTCATAGACTAATTTATCTTTCTTTCCTAGGAAGTCTCTTTTTAAAGAATCTATTTATGGTATTGCAATTAAAATCACATATTATGCATGTAAGATTATACAAGTATAGTATATCTGTAAATGTATGTAAGTATAAATACAGTGTTATAGCTGCATATGACATAGTATTCTCTCGATGTATATTATCATGTACATTTTATCATGAAACACAGTACGATGAAAAGAAACAACGGAAATGAGTGTAATTAAATCTTGCTCATCAAAGTAAAGCATTAGCAATGGCTTTGTGAATAAATTGTACAATTTTATGTATGTATATAGGATAAAAATTGAATTAGATTTATTTTTAGCTCTGGAAAAATAACTCTCGCACTTTTTCTGCCTTGCAATAATAAAAAATAATATTAATTCGAAAACAGTGTTGTAAAATCAAATGGAATTAAAATATGATTCCTTTCTATGTCTTCGTGTTTAGAGGAAGGCAAAAAAGCTGCACAACTAATTAAAAACAATTATTTAAACAAAAAACCTGCTGCTTCGTCAAGTGAAATAACCTTTAAAAATGTACGTAACAGTATAAGGGGAACTAAGCCCATAATAATCTTGTAATGCTTACAATTAATTTGATATGCACGACCTTTTCCACACTATACACTGTCGTTTATCCTTTCAGAAGTGTTTATCAACAATTTTATCACAGGAATATTATAGGAATACTACCATAATACTATTTCTTTCAAATAATTAGTATCACTAATTCAATTTAAAAAATAAAGTATAACTGATGAAGCTTCTTAATATCTGTGTATCTATAATATCGAGCGATCTACCAAATCCTATTTTAAAAAATTACTTTGATATAGATCCGTGTATAAAGAAAGCATACTTAAACATTATCCAAATTATCCGCATGTATAGGTAATAAATAAACCTATTGTACACTGTTACTCAATTGATTCACATTCGGTAGAACAAATTATCAAATATCTGGATCACACCATCAAACCACAAACCTGTCAAAAATGTAACTATTTCATTTAAAGTTTGTATCTATTCTTCTGAGAACATATGTACATGATTTTTTAAACATTATATGCTAAATATACTTTTTTCGAGTTTGCGTTATTTAAGTGTTATGTTGCTCTGTTGTTATTATATAAAATTTAAGTAGAACATGTTTTTCTGTAATATATATATGTGAATATATAGGCACAACAATTTTTCCTCTATCATATAACTCAGTTTAATAGTTTAGTGATCGGCTTGAGCCCAAACAGGTTCCTATTTTTATTGCACTGTACTACATGTATTACATGTATATAGAAATTTTTCATTTGTCTCTAATTTAAATGTGTTGTAATTGTACTCTGAATAATATTAACTATGTATTCATAGTTATAATATTATTTACACTATAGGATAATATTCATTATATTATTCTTACTAAAAATACTGCAAGTACTCGTATACGTATCAAGTAGAGTATAGAACAACAAGACTTCAAACAAGTAGTTAACTATTATTATTTTATATTATTTATGAAAATAAATATCTGAAACCACTTCCCAATATCACATCATATAAGCGATACACATTTGGGGGGAAATTGTACTGATTTTTGTTCATTTCCATAAAATAAATTTTGAATACTTTAAATAATCATTTTTAATTTTATTCGTTAAAAAAAAAGCCAATTGCAATATGTTACCTCAGGTTTTAAATATCAGAAACTCACTTTCAATTTTTACCCTCACTTTTTGGAAAGATAATAGGTTTTCTGTAATATATCTGTGCAATATAAAAAGTTGTGATTAAAGTCAAATTTTTTTAAATTATATTTTTAATTTCTATATTTTTCTATATAATATATGTTCTATGTATTCAGCATAATTAAATTTATTGTTTATCTAAATATAGGCAGGTCAAAATAAAAAATAGATGGCCTGACCCCAAAAAAATTGCAAATAAACGTTTTATGGTTGATTTATGTTAGGAAGGGTCTAGACAATAACATACAAAAAGT
>JAYRBW010027638.1:0-12330 GCA_036023295.1 Invenusta paracnida
TTATTGAAACAGTATGACATAAAAGAATGTTCAATTTATAAGTTTATATTTTAAAATATATTACTTTTGTTTTAATCGTCGTATGCAATGATACAACCTACGACGGGTTAAGTAGCGTCTACACTGCCCGATTTTTTAAATTATTTAAAACATTTTGTGGGCGTTACTTTAGAAAAATTCGAGCTGTATGCCTATATTGTATTCATATAGAACGTAATTATAACTACTTTTTTCAAGAAAGACATGTGCTCTCAGTTGATCCATGTACCTACGCTCTTATAAAATTTTTGGGGTTTATTGATTAAGGTCTTTCGGCATATAAATAATTTATTTATATGTAAAACGAAAATTATTTTCAGCATCTCAAATATTTATATACATAACGAAAATCATTTTTGGCACATTTATTTTTTTAAATGCTGAAAATCATTTTCGGTATATAATTTTTTTATATGCCGAAATTTTCGGCATATAGTGACGACCTAAATTTATATAGGTATTGTAATACTATTATAACGGATAGGGAGATGCTTGATAATTGTGGTGTGGTTGCGGCCGCCAGCTTATAATAGTGTATAGGGGTTACTTGTTAAAAACATTTATTTTTTGTTTATTTTCCGAAAAAAATGTAATTTACGGCCAAGTACGTATATGATGTGTTTATGATTATGTACATAATTTAATATATTCACATGACTAACTTAATGCATTTACCTGCATACTAATAAATTAAAACTAAAACATCAGATTAAGCAAGATTAAAATTTATATTATGCATAGATAAAACACCTAAATATTAAAAATAAAAAGTAAAAAGTAATATTAATATTATGAATTATTACAATATTATTATTAACAATCAAGACATAAGTACCTACTTACCTTCATTTTATTAGGGAGTATAACAAGCTTATTATCATTTTCTTTGTTCTTAAAAAAAATGAATACCTGCACTTTTTCTTGCCCAAAGTAGGTACCTATTATTTTTTGCAAAGTTCAATAATACATTTTCTAAGAATTTACTAATTAAAAATCCACTTGAAGAACAATTAATAATATACCTATCATTGAATATATAGATAGCACACTTAGCAACTATCCCACAAATAACAACACATAATTTAATAACACTTTAGGCAATCAAACAATTAGATAAGCCAAGAACAAGAGCATCAGCAATTAGCTTGAGAGATGTCAACAGCTCTAGTAAGTATAGTCATTAATGTTAAGGAGAATTTAGGCCCACTTTTGACAACTAATAAATCAGGCTAGAATGCATTAAAAAGCATATATTTAATATTAGCACAATCGCCAAGCGCTAAGGAATAAAATACACCTAAGATAAATTTTTGAAAAGGTATCTATATACTTTTTAAAAGAGGTCAATTTCGGAGAAATTATTTCTTCTTCTTTTTAATATCTAAACAAAAACGACCGCGTCCCAAAAATGAAAGCCAAGAAATTAGCTTCTCAAAAGGAAAACATTGAAATGATAATGATGATAGGAAGTACAGCCATTAAAAAATTGATATATAAAGGACGCAAAGATTTAAAAAACAAAAAGTTAAAATTATAATGAAGATACATAGTACAATTCCATCGAATAAATTGATATAAATATGGCGCCAAGATATAATTGTTACAAAACTTTTTGTTTAAAATACATAAATGTATAGATCAATATGGAACATAGTAGATGTCTAAACTGTAAAATTCATAAAAATATGACAACAAAAATTCAGAAAAATATCGTTGCAATGGTATAAATTATATTATTTTACTGTGTAATAAAAATTGGTTTACTTAAAACAATCACTTTTTGCATTCATGTGGGTTTCATTGCTGTTGTAAAAATTTCCCATTGCCAAAAAATTTTCATAATTTTTGTTGTCATATTTTTATGAATTTTACAGTTAGACGTATACCTACATATGTCATATATTGATCTATACTTTTATGCATTTTAAACAGAAAGTATTGTAACAATTATATCTTGGCGCCATGTTTATACCAATTCGATGGCTATATAATATGTATCATCATTATAATTTGAACCTCTTTTTAATCTTGGCGTCCTTTTTGTATCAATTTTTTAATGGCTGTACTTCCTATCATCAATTAATATCATTTCAACGTTTTTCTTTTGAAGAGCTTGTTTCTTGGCTTTCATTTTTGCGACGCGATCGTTTTTGTTTAGATATCAATTCATTTTTTTGTTTTTATTTTTATATTTCTATATTTCTATATTAATACAATTTCATGCATACAACGTAAATAATAATTATTTATTTATTTATAAAATTCTGAAATAGTATAACAAATATTCTTCCATATTTTGTTGTTTTGATTTTTCTCATATGATTAAATTCCAAAGGAATAATATCTTTTCTAAATAGTATGAGTTATACGTAATTTTTTAGATTTTAGTTTAATTGCTTGAATATGGAAATTAAACATTTATATCAAAATAAAACCTAAATATATCTTTTCGTATCGAAATTGTTCGTTTTTTCGAAATAGTTACATTCTGATATAATCTCATATGATTTTCTGTCTAACGTGTAGTTAGTTTTTTTTTCACTTAAATAAATCTGCGATTTTATTTAGTTGCATATTGGTTTTAGGTAAGATTGCATTTATTGATACAATTCCTGCGATTAATATAAAAAGATAAATTTTATGTAAAACATGTATTTTCCGATAAAACGTCAATATCAACCAATTTGGCTGACTAAAATATAAAAAAATAAGAAGAAGAACTAAAAACAATTTTTATTGAAATTAACCACATTTAAAAAAGTATTTTGAAACCCTTTTAAAAGTTCATATTTGTGCATTTTGTTTCTTAGGGCTTGGTGATTACGCTGATACCAAAAATGAGCTTTTTAATGCATTCTAGCCCGATTTATTAGCGGTCAAAAATAGGCTTATTCTCCTTAGTATTAATGACTAGAGCTGTTGGCATCTCTCAAGCTAATTGCTGACGCTCTTATTCTTGGATTGATGCTACCGCATTGTCTAATTTTTGTTAGCCTTCTTGATTGATATTGAAAATTGGACGATGTGGTAAAAACTGCAAATAATATGATAACACAATTTATGAAAAAATTTGGCAATGGAACATTTTTACAGAGTGATGAAACTCACAGGAATTCAAAAGTAGTTGTTTTAAGTAAGCCTATTTTTATAACATAGAAAAATAATTCATTTATACTGTTATCTGATTATAATAACAATAATTATATTATCTAATAATAATAATAATCTATTTAATAATACTGTTTGATTAAAATCTTTACCATTTACAACCAATAAAAAATAATGAGAACAACGGAATAATTATTAGGAAACGTAAATTCGATTCAATAGATTCACAAATTACTCAAATTAGCTATCAGGCTTTAATCTTTTTACCGAATTCACCTCAATATTTGGTTAGTATTTAATGAAAATTGATACGCACCAAATATAGAATTCCAATTCAATCCCTCCAGAAAAATTGTAATGGCATCTATCGTTGGGGCCCACTCAAAAACACTTCGAATCACATTTTCCGTGGCGCCTGACCAACTCACTGCAGCCCCCGACAATTTCTATTCTCACAACTTATTATTCTCATCCATGGAGATTTCAAATCCAAATTCGAAAAAATACAATCAGGCAAATTACAAAACATCACAAAAGATCACAAAATCTTAATGTCACCAATAGATAATAATCAATTCGACTCACAATATAAATTCGTACAAATAAATTAATCAATTCTTCCAAACAAATATCCAGAACCATACGGACGAACAGTAGCACAAATCAATACAACTTTCCACGCAACACACATCAACAATTAACGTATAAATTGACTCATGTATATAGGAACATTATGTGAACACTAACAACATGAAACTTATTATGTTCCCAAATTTATATGGGAACAATACCTACCATTCCCACGATTTTTCAGAATTTTTGTTGTCATAATTTTCAAGCTTAGATATATACTTATATGTTTCATATTGATTTATACGTTTATGCAATTTAAACAGATTGTATTGCAACGATTACATCTTGGCGACAAGTTTATATCAATTTCTTTAATGGCTGTACCTATACTTATATGTATCATCAATATCATTATAACTATTTGTTTTTTATATCTTGGCGCCCTTTTTATTTCAATTTCTTTAATGGCTGTACTTCATATCATCAATATCATTTCAACGTTTTTATTTTGACTGAGGAGCTTGGTTCTTGGATTTCATTTTTGCGACACCGTCGTTTTTGTTTAGATTCAATTAAGTTATAATCATGGAGTAATTATTATGACGAATATCTTCATAATGAGGGACATTCTCAAATAAAATTGATATCTATTGGTTATTCTATACTTGTATAGTTTATAATGTACGCAGTTAATTTATTAATACCTATAAAATTTGTATAAGTTAAATTGCTTGCAGCCGATAAATGTATGTATATACTATCAAACGATTGGACGACAAAAAGAATGACAAAAGAGATATTTAAATTATATTATCCATAATTATTTCTTGAATTGTAGCTACAATTTTTTAACTTTGCTAAAATGTCGAAAATGGGTGCATTTTGTATCGAAACCTTATCGGTAAAAAGTATTCACCAGAAAACAAGATTTCTAGTGGTACATACATATAACATTAATATTATATTCATGATTTTTGTTTGAGCATTGGCAAATAATATTTTGCTAGTCGAATATATATTGTTGAATTATTCCAAATTCAATTACAAAATAAATATAGTTTAGTTGCGATATATTTTTTGAGATATAATTAGATATAATTCTTTAAGTACATATAATTAGTTGAACAAATTCGAAATGAACCAAATAATAGCCGAAAAATCAGTCTTCTTTTCAAGAGTAATAATAATAAAGAATTCCATTTTAATTAGAAAGTGTCTTGATTTTTATAATCATTACATATTAAGAAACTATTTTTCTATTTGAAAAAAATATTCAGGGAATGTGTATTTACACATAAAATAGTCTAAAACCAAATTCCATCAAAATGTGTAGTAGTTTGTGAGATATCACATTTTGAAAATTCGGCCCGATAACTCTTACTCACTAAAATGAGTCACGTGACCTAATATTACGTACACCTCGATGCATTTAATGAGATTATGTAATGATATTATCCGTTGCGAACATAATATTTTGCGTTTTAAAGAGGATTTTAAGCTACAATTATATATTTTTTATTATTTATTAAAGCACAATTTTTACTACGCTGAAATTTTAACTTATATATTTTGAGTTATATAAGTCTATTTAACTAAAATAATGTTTAAATATAATTTGTGTACAACTTACTATAACCGCTTTGTAAATATAACAATTTAGTAGATTATTGTAACCCAATTACAAATAAACCTATTTGTAATGCTAAACTACATATAATAATTTCAGAACGGAAAACTTCGAAAATATAATTATTCCGAACAAGCAAATAATTAATCATACACACACGTTTTCCGGTTTGAGCATAAAATCCATATATTCGTACACAATATAATCTAATTTTATTTATATAAACTTTGGAAAATTAGTCTAACATATCTAAAAACGATCAACGTTTAACACAGGAATATAGTTATCCATTTGTTGATTTTATGAGACAGTGAAACGCAATAATATATTTCATTAATATTATTAGCGGAAGTTTAGAAATATTAGCTCAGAGAAAAATGTAATTATAGTATGAACTTCCTACATACAAAATATTACATAATAGTCATATAAAAGGCTAGACCAAATCATATTAATTTTTAATCTCAGTAATACTAATAAGAAAAATAATGTATAATATAGAGAAAATAAAATCCATGTCAGTTATAATTTTTTATTCAATTCAAGTATATAACGGTAAAGATGGATGATTGTTTCATCAGCAGCACAATTATACGTGGTAATACAAGAATCGGATCGAACATTATACAAAATCTTAAATTATATGCTGCACACGTTGGAATTGGGGAATGGGGTCTAGAAAAGATAGTATATAACACGAATTACTTCAGTAAAAAGAGATGTACACGTTTCGAAGAGAAGAACACGAAAACATTATCTTTGTAGCAGAAGCTTAAAAACAATATTTAAATAGAAGGATATAATACATACAGATATATACAAGTTAATGAATATAATTATAATTTTGACAATTAATTTGATTATAAACGATATAAGAAAAAACAAATGTATTAAAACAAAAGTATAACCAACTTATTGTTCTATACAGCAGTACATATATAAAATATATATGGAAAATGTAGAAGAGCAAATAGAATATAGTTACATATATGCATATTTGAATAATAGCTATATTATATACACGAGGAAAAGTGATTGGGCCCTTATTAGTTTTGAGCTGCCAATTAGCTGAAGATTATCATTAAATGATTGAAAAGGGGTGGGATGGGGGAAAACAGGAGCAACAAAATAAATGCGTGTTGAGGGTAGTATAAACAGGGAGACATCACACGTATGTATGTATGGTTAGTAATGATAAACTGACAGAAACAGACTACTTAATTCAAATGTAGTTTAAAACAAGTTATTCACACGTTATTTTATTTCACTCTTGATGGGTAATGTGTATCATATGGGTTTCTCATATAGTAAATACATATAGAGATATATAACAAAAATTATATTGGACTGTAAGGTTGTTAAAAATATGAAGTAAAACATATGTACGTAACACAGAGAACTAAAATCGGGACCAGACACAGCTTCTAGGTGTATATTTAGGTTAAACTATCTGAATCAAATAAATTGAATGGCTTACTTTATATAGTTAAACATTGTCATGGGACGCGTTTTACAAAAACAAACAGCTTAAATATAAAATGTATGTGCTTGCACTTAAGTATAGTATATACAGTCGATGTAAATTCTATAAATTAATAGAATATAATATATGTCATAGCTTTTTCTTCAACAAAGACATGTAACGGATAATTAAGACAAATAGTTGGTATAGTGTTCAGCTGCAGTAATGATACAAATATCAGTTTTCCCTTTCTTTCCATCGTATATAGAAAAGATAACTGATTGAACAATTATTGGAATCACAGCCGGAAGGAAATACTGAATACTTTCATCGATTACTTATAAAAATATATAGCAACATAGGAGTTCACAGCACTTTAAATCGTATAATTCTATAAGATGTATATAGTAATATACAGTTGTAATAAGACAATGCAGTGGCTATATAATAGATATTCTGTTTACATGTACAATGAACTTTATACTACATCAACATGATGCTGTATTGTATATAATAATGTGTATAAGATGATGCTGCCATATTTAGGGTCAATATCATATAGCTTCTGTATGCGGATAAGCGAGTCAGTAATAAAAGAAAAAATAGCATAGTGGTAAACAATAGAGCAAAGGAAAGGCCACATCGTGAAAAACTGATAGAAGAAGACATAAAACAGAAAAATTTCATCCTGAATATTTTTCGTTTGCATAGGCAGATGGAGAAAATAGTATTGCTTGCTCGTTTGCTTGCCTAGCGTAATCAGGCAGGCTTGGAAAAGAGAATCTTCTATAGGCAGCAGATTTCATGCTTTACTAAAATGAACGACCCCCAACCAACCTCTCCATATTCCTTCTCCATCTCGTCTGCATAGTAGAGTGAGCCTTGGTTCACACTGCACGCATTAGCTTCTTTTCAAAGCCAAAGTAAAGCAAAAAGGTAGAGGGAGAGAAATGGAGACGCGTGGAAGGAGAGGGGGAGCTGAGGAGAGGACAAAAAAGAGGTGACTTTGAACGGCGTCTTTCCCCATTTGAACTCACCAGACTACACATTATAGGAGTCACCACAGGAGACTGAGAGAAGACTACCAGTAAAGTAGGGAAGGAAGGGTATGACAGTCAAGTCAGCTAACTATATAGCTAGGAAACAAGCACCACTTAGCGTAGTTTCCAGTTTAACTCCCAACCTTCGGGATCCGCAAAGCTTGTCGAATCGATAATGTCAGTGTCCCAGGAGCGAACAAACCGTTGCTTACTCAGGATATACATACGTACATATACTGGAGATATAGGACAGACCGGTTCTTTACTACACATGGTTTGTTTAATTTGTGTTGTAGAAAACTGATGATGCTGCTTTCTAGCTGCTGTTTCCATAGTGGAGGAAACTTATCTCTATGTTTACTATTTAGTTTTACTATTATATTTTTCAAGGCTGGCAGACACGAAAAATAAAATACATGTTAAAGAAATCAATAGTGGGAGAGTGAGAACAGAAAAAGAAAATAGATCGAATGTATACAACTATCCACAAGACCTCTGAATCGATTTGTAAAAGGCTAACAGCAGAAAGTGCAATTTTCAAGAACACCTTACTCTTTTCTTGGTGATCAGATTAAGCCAATTATCTTCATAGTTTACTGGATAATATCTGGATATTTATGCAAACTAATTTAAAGCAATTCTACTTTTTTAGTGTTGTGATTTTTCATATGTAGTTATTTCCGTCAAAGTAAATAGAGAGGGGTAAAATAGACAGCAAAGGAAACAGAGTGATATAAAGTGAGGTATTATACGATGGTAGCGAACTAGCGAGCAGTGTTAGCCCAGAATATTCTGTTTAACTAGCAATAAGACCCTGATATTTGTCTTAAACGGTCGTTATGACAATGAGTAGGTGTGGAACGTCATGATTACTGATCCAATGAAGCAGTTCTGGGGCGCACTGTTCTAGTCGACTTCGTGAGAAATCACACGGTGGAAAGATATGGACCACGTAGATTCCCTGAAAACAAAACAAGAGAGGCGAGATATAATAATAATTTTATAGGCAGTAGGTTTTTTTAAATTTCAGGTTACTCGAAAGCAGTATTTCTATGAAGACAGGTAGGTAGTAGCTTTACCTGGTTTAATATTTGCTGAAAAAATAGTTGCAATGAAAAATCCATGGAATACTCAGAGTAAAACATTTGCAATATAATTTTTATTAAATAGTTGAATTATAACAGAAGAGCGGTGGGTTTGCCTTTCTAAAGTCAATTTCAGTATAAATATACATATGTACATTATAGCTTACATATATTATGTTATGCCAGTAAAAAGAAAGAAACAACAGTTAAAAGTCTGAAGCGTGAAAAAACGATGGTGGCAACATTTTGTTAATACCAAATTATTTTGCAGTCACTAGCTTTTTCCGTTACTATAGATATTTTGGAGATATTTGATGATTTTAAACTTATCTAACTATAAATGATAGATCTACCATTTATTTCATGAATTAAAACATATCTCCGCAAGTTCTATCAATCCATAAGTATTTAATTTACTAATGGCCAAAAGATTTAATGAAATTTAATATAGTTTAATCTCCAATTAAAACTAAATTACAAAAAAACGTTTTAACATTGAATAATTAACTACGTGTTATATAACTGAAATAACCAGACAAATGCGTTGATTAAATTTTATTTTGCATTTTTGAGCATTTATTTTAACATTTTAACATTAGTTACATTTTACTAAAATGTAATTTAGTAATATATTTATTTAGTTATATTTTTTACAAAAAATAACAAAAAAAAATATTAAAGTGTTTTACGTTAACAAAAACTAACCTTAGGAAAGAAATGCACATCTGACAATCTTTAATTACAAGGTTTAAACAAATTTTGAAATAATATATTCTATACATATAATTGTCTGGTTACTTCTGTTACTATATGTAGTATAACATTGTAA
Source organism: Invenusta paracnida (assembly GCA_036023295.1). Lineage (NCBI taxonomy): Eukaryota > Metazoa > Platyhelminthes > Proseriata > Coelogynoporidae > Invenusta > Invenusta paracnida. The sequence continues at coordinate 9,764 of JAYRBW010027638.1, forward strand.
GGCTTAATAGCTGTTAATATTTATAGAACCTAGATTGTAGTTATAAACAATGCCTATAAAGTTATATACCAGATCGAACATTCGATTTGCATGCCAAATAAAATAATGAAGAGTGACCTTTTCGCCGTGGTTTTCCGGTCGATAGGCTATAAGATATTCTTTAAATGCAACATATTTCCGGATGAGTTTCTCTTGCATATATCCTAGTATCGTTTGGTTCTAGTTAAGAATGTATAATGAGGCCAACTGTATTTTTCGATATTCGTTCAATGTACAGATAGATATTCACTTGATTTATCTGATGATAACAGAATTTCGTAGTTCAAACCAAATTCTAAATTACGATGTTCTTGTTCAACTCTTAAGCTTAATGAAGACTTTAGTGATTAAAATAATTTTCAGTTGTTATGGATTTGATCTTCTAATTATAATATTTACCCATAGCTCTTCATTTTCAATTAAAGAAATCGTTGCGGCTTTCTTTTTAGGCTTACCTAAACCCAATGCAGCTAATTTCTTCAGAAAAGATTAGTCTTTTTTTACGGGTGACAAAACAGTTGGGTCATAAAAAAAGTCCATAATGCAACATCCGGATGGACTATTTTTTGTGTTTGTGGAGGAGGATACTCACCGTTTCATTAGCTAACTTTAGCATAAAAATTCAAACAATAATCTAAATTTAAAATGCAAAATTCTTCTACATAGTTCTTTTAAAACCTTAAGTGGTCGATTAGTTTTTATTCTTTTATGCCAACCAAACCAACCTCGAAACAGCTTCATAACCCACTAGTTTATATATTTGGTACATTTGGTATTGATTCATCGATATCCCTTAAAATACTGTTTTCAGTCACTAGAATAAATAGGGAAAATGATGCTGTTTGACAGCCTCTTAATAAACATTCCATTAAGTTAAAGTCAATTAATGTCTTCAATCATTTCTAAAATATATTATATGTTATTAAATTTAAACAGACATTGGATAAAAAGAAAGGATAACATGATTATTCAGATCGATGAAAACACGAATAATTAAATAAAAACTATATAGAATATAGTCTGTGAATTTTTATTAATTTGGTTTAAAACAAAAACCTTTGCTAAGATATTAAACAATTAAATTAATATTAAATCAATAATACAACAAAATAATATACTATGCATAATTTAAGTTGGTTACAAATTACAATTTAAGCATATTTGTAGATTAGTTATAACTGAATAGATAATTATCAATTTAACGACAAATTTTATTAACATAATTTAAACAATTTTAATTATTTATTAGTGATGATGTATTCAAATTGTGTGAAAAATCTTTTAATATTTCCTACAAAAAGTTTAAAATCTATATAATTTTTAGTAAAGGAAAACAAAATTTAACTTGCAAATTTGAATTTTTGAAATATTTTTTATAAGTTTGTAAAGTTAAAATGATTGTCACTTGATAACAATATTTCAAGGTAAAAGAGACTTACGTGTTGAAATTTGGGGTGATATACGTTGATGATTCCTGCAGCTGACTTGTCTTGCATGTACTTTATGAAACTGTCCCGCAGTACAGCATTCATATGAATTAACTCAGTGTTCGAGGAACCCGAAGCAAAAGCCAGACAAACGCAAAAGTCATTCGGCTGCTGCATCTTGCGTTGGACCCCGTCTAATTGGGCCGGCTCTAGGCGCATTCGCTGAACTATCTTGAGCGGCGGTGGCTGTGGTTTTTGTTGGTGGTGGGGATCATTCAGACCCAAACCGCCTGCTAGACCGGCTTGTCCCGGAAGAAGGGACATGCAGGCCTTGATCAAATCGGTGTTGCCATGGACCAGATGCATCTCTACGAGGGCTTCTTCATTCTTCAGAGAGAGACGACCTTGCCAAAGCATCCGGTACTCCTGTAATAAAACAAGTAGGGACATTTATTGAATCAGTAACTTTATTGCATATAAATATGCAGAATATACTTAATTATAAATAAATAAATGCCTGGTTAATGTCTTAAAGATAATCTATTGGAGTATTTCCAAAATGTTGTAATAATTACCCAGTTATTAAATCAAATTTACAATTAACAGTTCTAATGTATAAAAATCAATAACATTTAGTCATTTAAATCTCTACTAAAGTTGTAAGAAATAAAATCTTGGTAGCAAAAATAAAAAGGAAATTAACTGTTTATTTTTCATTTCGTTCTTTATTGTTGTTATCGTACAGAAAAAAAATCAAAAATTAAAAGAAATATTTCATAAAATAACAATTTAACAAAACAAAATGAAATGAAATCACACATAAACCCCCTAGTGCAGAACTAACAGTTAAGCTAACTCCCAGTTAAATTTAACTACCAGGTATTTTAACTTGCTGATAGCGTGAATCCTGATTTGGTGTACATAATTAACATTTAACTAGCTTAGAGTTAAAATACAGTATGTACTTTAAAGAGTGTCACGCGACAGAGGACAGTAAGTTGTCCTCATGGTTGATTAGTAATACTTGTATTATCATGCGTGCTTCTGCTAGAATGGCCCCCGCTAAAAAAAAAATTATACTGTGCTCTGCATTTCGCTTCA
>JAYRBW010027649.1:0-12329 GCA_036023295.1 Invenusta paracnida
GAATATCGAAAGTGGAATGACGAGGGGTGAAGGTAAGACATGTTTATCCACTTGGGTTGTTTCCTCTTTAGTGATGTACATTGAGCATTAGTGAGACGTGCACAAACATACACAGGCTGGTTGATTAACCGAAAACACTCAAAAAGCTGCAAGCGTTGAAGACGAAGGCTATTGATAACCGGTTCTGCAGCGGTACATTCCGCCACTTAATTGCCTGGAAATAATAGAGGCGTGATAAGTACTCAATATAACAATATTAATTATTAAAAATAAGCAATTAGCTCATGAATGTCACAAATAATACCCATATATAACTAAAACAGTCAAAATTTGAGTTTTACTTGACTAAAAAATATACGTAGATATATTTAAATAAATATATAGAATAATTTTACTAAATCGAATAAAGCAATGCTTCAGTCAATGTTCTAGCTCAGCCAGACAATTTGACAATCCTTAGCAGACCAGGTATGAGATCGTAAACTTTATTTGTAAGCAGTAAATTTACTTTATTTGTTGATATTAAATTCCAATAGTGGTGTGAATAATTACACAAACACATATTCAGTAATAATGCAATTGGAATTAAGGCTTAAATGATAAATATTTCAGAGAAAACCTATTTAATTAAATTACATTTTTCTGTATGTGTATTTCAGAATAATTTACAATAATTACCCACAGATCATTTTGGCCGAGAATATTTAATAATTAAATAATCTTGAAACCGAATACAAGCAAGCATACACATGATTAAATAATGATTACCAGACCTTATTATGTATTTTCAAATTTTAGTTGAACATAGCATTTAGTAATAACTTTATTTTCAATAAGCACTACTAAATATTAATGTGTTTATTAATCATATTGTTTTACAGTTTAACTAAAGTACAGACAAGTGGTCAAGATTGCATGATTGGTGCACAAAGTTGACAAACATTCCACATAAGTTTGTTGAATATTGCATGCTTTCCCTAACATGTATAATTGTTAATATTTAATCGCTGTACTCTGGGCGTATTATAATTATTATAACATTAGGTAGACAAAAAACTGTATTTTTTTACAAAATGATTACAATTTGCTATTTTTAGGTTTGTATATTTAATATATTATTTATATTCAATACAATTATTTTATAACTAGTATTGAGTATTAAAGCAACGGACGAACTATCCACGTTTCTCCAATATTCTGTTCGTATTCAACCATCTGTTATACATGATTATGCAACATCGTAAAAGAGTTATTATTGCTTGCCCAACTATTTTTTCAGATATTTTATGTGCCAAAGTAAGGTTTGCACTATAAGCAAATTGACGGCATTTGTTCCTCTATAACTCATTTTAAAATCAACGTCTTTACGCCGTCACAGAAACCTGGTTACACTAAAATATTGATAACCCTCTCATATCGATACCTAACATTAGCCATCCCAGAAACAACCGAACTCAGTCTAACAATACTCAACTTCGTCTGGGTGGTGTCACTTGTGTTTGAGGAAGAAATTACTCCCCTTTTCTTCATTATATTCCAACTTTCACTCTAAGAGTATCTCGACACCAACTGTCTGATTTTAACTAACTCCAAATTCATACTCTTCAGATCGTATAAACCCATAGAAATATACCTTATTTTTGTCTTTCCTTCTCTAGAACGAACATACCCCATATCACATAATAATGGCAATATCTAAATGATATCTGATTATCTAACTATTTAAGTAGGCTGTGATTCGGCCTTTGCAATGTTATATATATATGTATGTGTGTGCATAGTATTAATGAAAGTATTGCAATACTAAAGTACTAGAAATAGTAACACTGGAGTCTATAGTACAACATTAATAGTAATTAAGGGCCATACTGGAATGGGATTCTAGCGCAAAAAAGCGTTACAAATTATCACAATGCATGCGTAAATAATGATTCCGAATAACATGTATCTACATCCGTAAAGTCTAAATGTGTTTGACCAATATAGTTACTTGGTCAATAGTTAATGTTTATCTAATGTAGTTTAATTCTGAGAATTTTAAAATTTTAAACTAAATTTTAATTTATATTACATTGTTATTTTAAAAGTAGTTCCAGTCACTTGTGAATAACTTCTAAAAATAATTCCATATACATACTATAATATTAATAAAAACACATTCATTTTCACTTGTAGTGCATGTTTATATGTGAGAATAAAGGATTCTATTCTTTGCTTATGTTCACTATAAATTACTTTTATACGTAAGTCTTAATTAAATTAAAGTATTCTTAAAACCTATTTTAATAAGATGCTCTTTAAGGTGGTTTTTGTAGTTAATATTTTATAATAAAACAGCGCATAATTGTGCTTTTGGAAAATATGTGTATTATATGAAAGTCTCTTAATAATTGAAATATTGTACAGTATTTTCTTATTCACGCTATATATTAACTAATCACTCAAAAGAACTGTTCATTGTACTTGTTTTAAAGGCGCTACAGCTGCGTTGTGTTCAATAGATTTAGTTTTATAATTCCGATATTTTATCAACATTGTATGCATTATTTTCATATATAAAACCTGTCTGTGTATTTTGACTATTTGAATCTGGTAATGTTAGTAATTTGCATGTGTATGTGTGTGATAATGCATAAAATAACATTTAGTATGTTTATTAAATGACAGGTTAGATGCGAATTATTTTGGGTGTATTGTTAATGTTAGTTTATGACTGATATATACCTTAATGTACTCGGACAGATTATATTTTATCTAAGTCATACAGTAATTTTAACTGCCAAATTGGTTAGATTTATTTCATTTTTTTAATACACTGATTTACATTTCATTATAAATGTGTATATCAGGCTGTTTATGTATTATATACGCTTAATTTTACCTATACCTGTATAAAGACATTTTACATAAACTACATTTTTCTTTTATTAATCTTAATATTCGATTTACCTAAAATACCTGTGTATTCGATATATTCTAACAAATTGTGATTATTAGATTTAAAAAAAGTGGCAATAATTACAATTTAAACATTTTGTTATTAATATTGTAATAACATTATTGTTCCAACATTAATATTACTTTAAATAACATTAATTAATACCATATTAACGGAATAATTTATATTAATAGAATTACATACCTAATAGTTATTGTGTAAAAAATATTACTTATTTTTAATATTTATCATTAATATTAATGTGACAAAATCAGCTCATTCCCTTTATCAAATATCGATATAAAATATATATTCTATATAATTTCTTGAACATTTTAGTGGTGTTAAACTCATTATTGTTTAACGAGTTGCATTGAAGCATATTAAGGACTGTTTTAAAATGAAAAAGCTTTACACATTGTTCATTTATATTAACATAAAATAGTAGAACCGAAATATGAAAAAATGTAGCGTATAATTGCATTAGAATTTAAATTAAACATAACATACCCATATATGTACAATATGAATGAACATACAAAACGAAATGATATAACATATAAAAAATTACAATACAAATGAAGGATATCTGCAATTTTGTATGAGCAATAGTATTAAAATGTCGTTGTTTAAACAGGTATTCTATGAAAAAGATGAGCGATTTGTATTAAAAGATTAAGAGACTATATAATATATAAGTGGCGAATATTTAATAAAAGTAGAAAAAAGTGTGAATTGTCAGTTTGCAAATTCAGAAAATGCAAAGTAAACAATATTCAGTATGATAATAAAGTCACACAACTTTTCACAAAAACCAAATAAATTGTGCCCCAATTTCAGTGTATAAGTTACTTTTTACGATAAAGCTTCACTTGATAGCATTGTCGTTCATACACAAAACCGAAATGTTACTTTATGTTATCCCATTTATTATAAGTTAATTTATAACTTCATTGTTTTAAGTTACAAAAACGATTATCTCAGTACATTACGATATCAAACCTTACAATGATGATCTGCCTAGAGATAATGTATTGCCTCTCTTACATTATCATACTTCATTTTCAGGGATTATAAGTAAATATGTTAATTATTTTATACAAAATGTAATTGTACAATAGGTACCAACTATAAACGGTTAATTGCGCACATACCAAAATAGAATAAAAACATTATAAACGCATAAACTATGTAAGTATCCGATAAACTTGAAGTATATAAACGTTGAATGAGCTGTCAACATAGATAATACAGACAATCTTTACATTGGAAGAAGAACTATAAACATAAATATCGAAAAATGTCCATAACAAAGCAAGTGTTATATGTATACAAAGTGAACAACCTTCGCCAAAGTTAACTGAATATAAAATATGTGATTATTGATATAAATTAGACATAGCATTACACATGAATAGCTACACAAATACAAAGGTTTTAAATGCTTGTGCATATAATCGAGATAAAAATGAAACCAAATAAGAAATGTCGCAGTTTTTATTTAATTAGATTTCCTGTCGATGTCATCTACAACAAGTTATCAACATAAAAATATTAAACATTAAAACTAAGCAATAACCTCATTCATGTCTTTATTATTATCAATATAAAACTAAAATGATCAGAAATTATATAAATATTTATATAAATATATGCAAACAAATGTAATAATTTAACCTTAACTAAGTTTGTGGAAGGGATCGTAAACTTTGATCGTTAAGGTCGGTCGCTCGGAGAGAGCATTGATGCCTTTGTGGACAGCTGCCAAACTATTGTATTCTCAACTATCACTGTCAATCTCAACTGTCATTATCATTATCAACTAGTAATCACCCACTTTGATGCATGAACATTAACATTGACACAAGTGATGATGTCATGTGTGCACTAGCCGTTTAGTCGTGTAAGATCGCTCACAATAAAAAATTATTCGATGAGTTGAGCTACCAACAATAACTTTTAATGGAAACCTGCCTTAAGCAGTCAATTTGCATAATTTTTATCATCTGAAAGATTTCGATTGATATATTTTATATCATATAACTTTCATAAATAAGCTACGAGTTGTAATGTATAGGATATGATTATAAACAATTTCAGAACATCTATGCTTATCTTAATGTATCCAATTACAGCTCACATAACATGCTTCGGACTGCCCTTTCCTAGCAGCTTGATGCAAGGAGTGAACTGGGATATTAACGGAATTAGTACAGCTATTTAGTAAATATATAATGAAATACGTATTTATATTATTATACTACTCGTAAGTAATCTAGTAGTGTTAGATATAACTGTGATATATTAACCCCCTAGTACTAATATGAGTCGATTCAACCCATGGTGTTTTTAATATATATCTCTAATTCGTTTAATAATTTACACAGGAGATTAAAATGCTGTGAGTTTTCTAACTTTTAATGCTGATTTATAAATTAAGAAGATAGTTTAACAGAAATATGATAAAACAAATTTATGACACGAATAATGTTAACATCACACACATGCCTAAAATAAGAAAGAAAGGACTCATAGCGCTAATATTTGAATTATGCACGTTTTTTCATGAAGAAAGCAAATATGACCATTTTGAATAGTTTGGATTTAGTTATATACAAAAAATAGTAATCATACTAAAATATTTGCAACACGCGCATGGGAAACAGTTAGTTCTGAATAATTCTCAATTTCAAAAAGTGTTTTGAAAGCTGGGTATTTGAAGTAAGCGCCGTTTATGAATAATGCTTGTAAACAGATTTTGCAGCGTTGAACAGTACACGCGTTATAGTATAGTACAGTATAGTATAGTATAGTATAGTATAGTATAGTATAGTATAGTATAGCACAGTATAGTATAGTATAGTATAGTATAGTATAGTATAGCATAGTACAGCATAGTATAGTATAGTATCTAGTTTAGTGATTTTTAGTGATAGTAAATATGATAAATAAAACTATAATAATGTCCATATATAATCTATTTCATTAACTCCGATACATCGAGCTTCTTTTAGTGTATTGATCTGATTGCTTTAAGTAAACAAGTGAATTATAAATATATACAATCAAAATGATGATTATTAATCGTCCATACTATGCACCGCAGCTATCAATCGGCCAATGTTTCCGATAAAATTAATAAGTTGATTAATCATTCATGAGATTGAGGATTTGGGTTTGCAAAGAATACAATTATAAAATAATGTTTACCGACTAATTAAATCTCGTCGTGGCCGCATATATTTACTAATTACATGAACGCTGAAATTAATAAATCAGTAATTTATATATAGAATATTCATTGGATTCTACCGTATATTCATTGGGTGTTATTTTCTAATTAATATATTTAATATTACACGTAAACAACATAATTAAGTAGTCTAGCGTAATGGATTGTTTAAGTGATGCTGAAATATGAAATGCTCTGAAATATATGCTTTATAATGTTTCCACCATAGTAGGGACTGCGCATGACTTATTCGTGAGAAACTTAAGATTTTCACAAACTACACTATAATTATTAATGCTCAAAATTCCGCTGTACATATTTGTTGCACTTCAGAGTGAATATATTTAGGATCCGCAAGAGAGACTGAAAGTAAATTATTCAGTAATATTACTTGATACAAATATGTTATAATAAAACTTATTCTACAATAATATTGACATCAGTGTGTTTACTAGATTTCTTGATGTAATACAGTCAGCTGTTAACATACTCATATCGATGAACGAATCGATGCATTGATTTTGAAATAAGCCAGCAAACGCGCGCTCGCTCTTTATTGACAATAATAATAAAATGAAGCATGCTATTATATATTTGCAACGTACAGTTTGGGTTACATAATACTAGACTGGTGCAATAACAAAAAAGTAATTTTCTGCCTTCATCTTGGAAGATACAACGGCAGGCGTGTTAGCCTGGGTTAGTCGTCGATACCAAGCTAAGCATTATTGTAATAGTCTGGTATTGATCTTCTGACACCTTTTCACACGCGTATATTAGGTTGGAGGTTGTTAGTACTGATCACTGTGTATAAGCTTCTCATCAAAAGAGGATTACTGGAAGAAGAAATCGCGATTATATATTTAGAACATCTCGAACAATGACTGACGTAAAGGTAAGTTTTTAAAAGTAAATTTTGTAAACTTGCTTGTTTTTATTTTCATGTTACAACAATTGAAGCAACTCGTTATATTATGATAACATCATTCAATGTTTTCTGTAATTTTAACATCAATTTAGGTTTATATATTACAATTATTTTTAAATGCTATATATTATCAATTTCCTGTGTGTGTATGGGCATATTACATAGCATGAAATCCATTAAATTATATAGTAGATGGTTACTGTGCAGGAATAATATCAGACAATAATAAAATATAACAAATCATTTTACTGTAATCGCCATTAACAATAATCTTCCTCTGTGACTACACTAAATGGGCATCTAAAATGTATTTTTCTGGAACTCCAACTACTGTATTGTATGCATGAAATTCGTGATTCTTTAAGGATCATTTACTTATAATATGTTTTGCTATTATGCCGTGTAGGTAATCTGAATTATGTGTTTTTACTATTTCATTGAATCAATTACTGACATTTGCGATAAAAGAAGATGCGTTATCTGTGATTACAAAAATGAATAGTTTTGGAAAGCATACGAATTTTACCTTTTTAAAATAAATGTTGGAATGTGTTTCAATTAATTTGGAGCGCCATTTAACTGCGAGTTATCGATTATAAGTTAATTGTAAATGTTGTGATTTTTCGATCAGTTCAGACCTGTATAGACAGCCAAAATAGTATTAATGAATTGAGTTTGTACCGACAGACCCACCGAAACATTAATGTGCCAAGTTTATGCACCAGTATATTTGAAAGGTGTCATACGCCGTCAAGCAGATATATATCTATGGTATATGTCACCATTAATTAAAAGAAATATACATAAACCGTTTGCAGAATTAAAAAATAGACATTTAATTATTGATTTCAGTGCTTAATTTTAAGAAAATCTAAACATATGAATAATATATTTTTATAGTAGATGTATAACTATGAATCGTTTTGCCATATTATCCTGCAATAAATATTAGTAATATAAGCTCTAGATAAGACAGCTATAATTCGATTGTAGAGAAATTACTACTCAAAATAAGATAATAATTAATTCGACAAATATTTTTAAATGAAACACCTACTGTGAAATAGATAACATTGCTTAGTGATAAGATATAGATTCTATTGATGAAGTAAATTTAGACAAATTTAATATTATTTCTCGAAAGTATAAACCTAAGCATATTTTAGATTATACACTTGAATCAATATATACATTTGCGAGATATAAAATGGTTTGGAAAAATAGAATTTCTGGCAAATAATTTTGTATCGATGTGTCCGAATTAACCAATTGCGATAGCGCTGTGACGACATATTGTGTTTTATCCGCTGAATAGTAACAACACAATAACAACTATACAGCATGAACATCTGTAAATATATTAATACGCAGTACTAAACAATGTGCATTAATCACATATTAGCACATGGCCTTATAAGCAGTACTTATCTAGAAACATGAGTAAAATACATTGAATAAACCTTTGAACGACTGTTTGATTGTGTTTGTGTTATTTGTGTTTCCTGATATTAATTTATAACTTAAATACCATATAGTGCCGCTTTTACATTTAAGTTTTTTAAATTTTAATTGAATTAAAAAATAGCATAATTACCATTCTGTGTTCCGCCAATTCAAATTAGATTTCCGTATGTCTTTGTTAGTGTTTGTAATGATTTTCAGATTGCTTGTAAAACTCTAAAAATTGTATAAGAGATTGTAAATATCAATTGGAATATTTAGTGAATCTTCGGTAATAATCTATTTCTCTATCAAAATAACTCTTACATCTGTCATTTCAGGAACACGATCCATTCGCCTTTCATCCTAAAAGTTGGACTCAGCTTCCGGACGACATCTGCGTTGAGATCTGCAAAAAGTTGTCTCTTTATGATGTTCTCAATTTCCAGTTCGCTCTCAATCGTCAACTCCCAGTTTTTGACATTATCTCTCTGGACAACAACAGCTTCACATTCGAAGACGACGCTGCCACGTTGATGAATAAGTTGACACCAGTGGAAAAGAACCAAGTTCGAAGGATTGAAATTAAGGAAACACACTATCCTTTCTCAGGTGTCAGTCTTGTTGAATCTATTCTGCAATTCTCGTTTATAACTTGTCTTTTGATACAACAGCAACCGATTTTGGATATTGAACTAACCCGCTTACTCATCTCACTTAATTATTTACAAATTGTTGAAGCTTTTGTTTTTAGAAATCAAAATCGACTGTTTAAGAAGCGACCAAAAGACCAGATATTAGATAGCGACGGTCAATATCATGGTAACTTGAATTCTGATCACAATTGTGTTTCTAAACAGCTCCAAAGTATTGATATTATCTGTCCCGGTAATTGGCGGAATTTAAAAATGGAATTTTACGAATATATATACGAGGAAACAATTATTAGGATGGACTTTCTACATTTAATCTCAAAATGTTCGCAACTTAGAACGGTGACTCTATGTGTTATGGATGTTTCCGAATGTATTCCATTTTTAGATAAGTTATACTTTAATTGGATTAATGTTACATACCTCAAAGTGACCGATTACATGTTGCCATTTATTCTCCGATCACTAAATTATTTAGAAAAGTTGACTTCCCTTGTTTTGGTTGATACGGATATTGATGACAAAGATCTGCATCAGTTGCAAGCATCTGGTGTTAGTGTTTTTAGTGAAATATTTTCACATAACAAAGATATCTTTCCACCATATGACGTTTCCCATAGAATGAATATTCCGTTAGGTCGCGTGGTTCGTTTCAACTCCTTCACTGCAATTAAGCAAAGAGAAGTCGAAATTTCATCGGCTATCATTGAGGAGCTTGTATTGTCAAGTCGTGACCCAAATGATGGCCATTCCATGGAACTTCCCACTTTAGACATGTTAAAGGCTTTCAATCTTGACATTTCATTCCGTGTAACATGTGATATGCAAAGTATTACGTCCGCTTTTTTGAAACCATCGTCCAAATCACTTGAAACATTGTCTCTATGTAACTATTCTTTACAAGACAAGGAAGAAAATAAATTGAATCTTGAATGTTTGCGACATTTATCTGTCAAATGGATGACTGAAGAAGGATTATTACGCACAATTGAATGTATCTCCAACAATACACTTCAAGAATTACATATTTCTGGAGTAGCTAACATTTCACTGAGATCTATGAAATTGGTGTTTTCAAAATTTCAAAATTTGAGACAGCTGCGTATTAAATCATGTGTAAATTTAGAAAGTAATTGGCATGAATCTCTTCAGCTGGCAAAACATCTCAAAACACTTTCCTGCAACTTTGAAAGACCTTGTGTTTTAGATGTGAATTGTTTGGATTCACTGAATAAGTGTCCAAATCTTTCCTTTATATATATTGACTTTGATCGTTTGAAATGTGGCCAAGCGTCTGTTACAGAGAATGATGTGGCTTTCTATATTCAGCAGATGGTATATTTAAAAGTTTTTTTGGCAGTTATTGCTAGTTTTCCCGATCATATACAATTGCCAACTTCCTGCCAATGTGCACACATTTTTGCATCGCAATATGCTTTAGAAAGTCACTTCACACCAGAAAATGAGTATGACATTTTTCTCCTTCTCTTCAAAAGTTCTTTCTCTCTTCGTAAATAAACTTTCTGCTTTTAATGAAGGAACCAATTGGGAATGTATTCATAATCTGACACCTTCACTGAATTACAATAACCATCACAAGCGTTTACATGCAACCAATACTTTGTGTCATTAAACAATTTGATGATCCTTATTATTAACATCATTTTTAAATATTACCATTTGTATTTAATACATTTCAAGAGTAATATTTTCAAGAAATGTTATCTAAAAGAGAAAACATATTTAATAACTGTTATCTATATAAAATAATTTGATCTAAAAACAGACTTCTTGTGTTACAAAATGACATGTCAGTATAGCTATAATTTCACCTACATTTAAATGCTTACATAGAAAATTAATTCTGTAACTGATGGGTAAAAATACCCTCATTTTGAACTCAACGAATTCCAATTCCAAAGTATAAGACTACTCCCTACTCAATCTGGTGGACCTTGTTCCGTGAAGGACCTGCTACAACGAAACTTCAGCCGAAGGATTTTTTTTGTTTCCATTTTAAGTTTCTGTTAAACACTTAGTTGTCTTTGATGTTGCCCTGCCAAGAATTTGAGGTGGGGAAAATATTTAGATAATTTTGCAATTTTCTTTGTTGGCTCTTGAGTCTTATTTCAGAATCTTATAATTACTTTAGTTCTTTCTGTTAGTATGTTTTTTTTCCTGTTTTTTGTAAAATTAAATATTTTCTTTTACAATCTGCATATTTTTGTAAGACATATTTTCCAATTCAAGCGTATTTTTTAAAGCTTTTTCTCTATAATCCGAAGAATAATTAATTAAACATTGTCTATACTTTATACCATTTAAAGACTTATAGTTATCTTCATAAGACAGATCATAAGAAGTTCATTAATTATTAACTGCATATTCATAACTTCAACTTCCAATGGATGTATCACCTATAAACTGCAATATGCTCTAACATGTGTATCTATAGGCACCCCTCTCTTTGTGTACCTATCTCATCTTTTAGCTATTTCATTTATGTTTACGTTTTGTTACTTTTTCTGTGTTTTTACATTCCTACTTATTGACAAACAAAGAATACTGCACTTAGTTAAACAATTAAATCGGCTACACGACCAGTTGCATTTATTTCCATTGAGTTATTGCCTAATTTATATTTATATACTACTTGTACCTGCGTATATTTTGTATTATTGAACCCATAAATAAATAATTATTATCATTACTACTGGTAGAGTAACTTTGAAATTAAAATTATTTAAACGTTGTATATAACAAAGAGAGATATTTTTTAATTGTCCAGAAAGATGCATAAATGTAAAAACTAGAAACAGAGTTTCATTTATATTTGAAAATAATTATTTTAAATATATGTGCGTCCCTTAGTTACGTCAGATCGTGTTAAAATACATTGTGGATTTGCGTTGACTTTCAGATATATATCATAAATTATATTGAAAGTAGCACTAATATGGGAAATCCACTTTATTCTTCAATTAGACGAACAAAACAAAATTAACGTAACTAACGGAAAAAAATATTTTAATCAATTCGAACTGTTATTTTCTCAATAAAATGTCTTATGGCGGAGGAGTAATTATGGCGGGGGGGGGGGGGGGGGAAAGGGGTATTAAGGGCTACACGGGCGAATTT
>JAYRBW010027660.1:0-12329 GCA_036023295.1 Invenusta paracnida
TAGAAATTTAGAATTTAATAAAAATATATGCCTAAATTAATGAATTGCAATAAAATACGTTAGTCATAAATTATGAAAGTATTAAACAAATACTTAATGTAACTTACTAAATATTTTTCTGCTTTGTATATGCATAAATTAAAATAATATAGTTGTAGTTTTACTTAACCCTCTTTTCTGCCTTTTTATGTTTTATATGATTCCGCGTGAATAATTCTATAAAAAATACGTTGTCTTGCTATTTTGAAGTTAGTGTAAATTTAGTTTGTATTTAAAGCTTTTAACTATACCTCTCATTATAATTCCGCAATCTAATACGAATTTGTCCTAATTATAAGACAAGCAAGCTTCATTTGATACGAACACAAATATAATACATGAATGGTCGGATCATTTATTTGTTTAAACATCAGCTTTAGAATATTTCTCTCGGAGCACATGGATAGCCATATCACATTCCTTTGTGAGTAATTACGTCATATTTATCATGAATTCTACGATTTATTATTCCTTCTCTTAAGTAACTTCGAACGTAATAAAGATTTAAATCGAGCGGTTGTACAGTTCACTTGAGTTTTTTTAATGAAAACATTTGTTTATACATGTAAATTTTCACTCTAACTATGTTCACTAAAAATCCTACTATATTTTTCTCTATCTGCCCTGGAATGTCAGATACTTTTATAGTAACCAAAACAACATTACAAACAACAACAAATATTTACAGTTCATTATAAGAATCCACATAGTTAGTTAATCATATATATATATATATATGTATGGTATATCGCATACTTACATTGAGTATTCTTTGTAGGATAAGAAAATATCTTTCTTCTTTTTTTCTAATACCCCATCTCTTTAATCTGTAGATTGGTTTCAGCCCCTTTTTGTCGAGTATCTACTTAAGTTGATTGAAGGACCCCCCGTTACATCCCCATATAGCTGCTCCGTTTTACGTGATGGAGTCGATGGCTTCCCCTTACTCTTCACTCTTCTTTCTTTCGATCTTCTATCCCTTCATCTGTCCTCTCAAATGAGTAACTGAAAGGAGTAACTACGAAATAACCGCTTCAAAGGAGCATATACAAACAACAATTGCAATTTCGATATCTCTCTTTTCCCTTTCTTATCCATTTGTGGTCCTTTCTGACTCATTCTGTTCGAATTAAGAGGTGGAAAACTAACGGATAAATGTTCATTTTGATTGTAAATAGTAAGTAGTCCGTGTATAAATAATAACCAATTAAAGAATGACCACTTTTTTTTCTCTCTTAATGCGTGGGTATTTTTATGTGAACTTTTGATCATTTTAATAGAATATCTATTTGTTGTGAGGGATGACAAAATAAACGATAATAAATAGTTAAATGGATTATTTGAGATGATTAAATCCGTTATAGATATTCATACTTTTGATACATTTGCATGGTTTACCTCATTTTGTTATATTTTAAATTAAATTGAACTTTTTAGATTTCTTTCAAACAATTATATCTGTTCTTTTTATATGTCTTTTGGTGTGTTTATGGCTTTCGTGATGTTTTCTGTATAAAAATGCCTTTTATATCAGATTGTGTAAAATTTTAGACGGAACAAATTTATTATGTGTCTTATATATTGCTCCAGTTTTTTTTCACTAAAGATCATGGCTAAGATTTCTATTCAATTTTTAATTTATCAATACATTTTTTTGGTAATATTTAATTCATGCTCAATATACTGAAAATTGAACAGACGATTTTACTCATATCAATTAATTATATTAAGTTGCTGATGTAGCAAGTATTATATTCTTTAAATATATTGGCGCAAAACATTTTTGAATGGCAAATCAATTGCGACAAAAGTTGTCAAGCCAGTGGCAGCTCTATAAACTGCTATGACATTTCCCAATATCAATTTCTATACGTTGATGTTTATGGACAACTTATATGTATTGTCGTTTTTTTTAAAGAATTTAAAAAAATTGTTTTTATTTATTTATCACTGTTATCATTTAATATCGAACATTGTTATTTATCTTTAAGAAGTTAATAATTAACTAATATATGTGATTGAATATATTGACAATTATTTGTTAAGCCAAGAACATGATTCCGTTAATATGTGCTAAAGTTTAACTTTAAAATACTGATTTATTTGCCTTTTTTATAGAATTGTATTGGATCTAGAATTGTATCCGTTTTTTCTAGTAGTTTCAAATGTTATGTGAATTTAATGGACATGATTAAATGCCCCCATGTTTAATAGATATTCATCTGTGTTGTTCTTTGATATACTTATTTGATATCATTATAAGTTATTTCGCTATTGTTATTGTGCAATTATTATTATACACAATAATTGCATAAATATTTCAAAAATATTCAAATTCACTCTTAGTGTAATGCAATTAGCTAAAATATTGCCCGGAAATGTATGAACCATGGCAAGTTATATGTTTAAATAATTATTTCTTATTAATTGATATTTAATTTATTCTAACTCTCGTCCGCAAATATTATTCAAATTTTAAAACAACTGCTTACTAGTTTCAGTAAGTACTTATCTTTTTAATATTGGAAATGCATGGATTTATTTCTACATTTATTATCAATTAAACGATTTTTCAATTGTATTTCTTATTTTAGACTAAGTCGTTTTTATTCAGTTTTATTTACAACATTTTACCATTCAAGATTGATCCTAATAGACCTACCGAAATGTGATTAGAATTAGAATTTCATTTATTCATATCTTTGTATTTCACATAATTTATCGTTACATTAATGGTATTAACAATCCCATCTACTGTAGACTTTAGCAGTATTACGATCATCAAATCTTATTGTATTACAATACAAAATTGTAAAGACATTTTGGGGTGATTTGTGATGACCTTACGAATGAAATGATCAATTCACAAAGTTATGTGTAGGTAAACTATACCAGTATAATTTAATTATCGTTTGTAGTATACATGTGGATAAACACGCTTTACCTGTACATGCTTATAATGCAACACATATTATATTCATGACTTTCTCATATATCCGCTATTGTCTTTCAAGAATTCCATATCACTTTATTGTCAGTATTGATTTATTGCATACGAATGAATATTGATTGGTGCGTAACAATTAAAACAATAGAGACAGAAAAGTATAATGAACTATACTGATTTATATTTGAAAGCAGGTAATATTCTAAAAAAATGTTATTCCCGTTAATTAAAATAGGTTTTTTCAAATATCTATATTTATTAATTTATTAATCGGATTTCAATATTTAGACATTTAGATTTTTATAAATGGTCTTTCTGTAAACTTTTAATTTTCTATATATTTTCTATATATTTTTATTAAATATGAATACCCAATATGACCCGC
Source organism: Invenusta paracnida (assembly GCA_036023295.1). Taxonomy (NCBI): domain Eukaryota; kingdom Metazoa; phylum Platyhelminthes; order Proseriata; family Coelogynoporidae; genus Invenusta; species Invenusta paracnida. Next base: position 3,372 of record JAYRBW010027660.1, read on the forward strand.
AGGCATACAATAAACGTCATTTTTACTATTATTATGATACCAGTAATGTAATAAATTATTCAGTTGTTACGTTCATATTATTTTCTTTCAGCTTATTCCTTTTTAGGTTATTGAATTTGATTGATTTTCTAAATATGAAGCTATGGTTAATTTAAATTGACTGACATTATTTTAAACTACAATCAATTCTGAATTATTACTATATTTACCTACCATTATTTAAATGACAATTCCAAAATGTGAAATAAATAACAATGCCCCGGATTCTCCATAAATGCAGCCTATCAGATCGCTGTGAAATAATTTATTAAAATTGATATTTTTTCATCAACTGACAACCACTAGTCTATCTAGGTCTGTAGTCAGACTCAAATCTGGCATGAATCTGAGTTACAGTTGCTCGTCTTGTGTTGTTTATCGGTACACGAAATTCCTCCATACGCTCAATATTAACGGAATCTTTTATTACAAAATAAGAGGAAATTATTTATTGGTAGGTGCGCATTTGTTGATCATTGTTACCTACATACCTGACTGCAGTTTAGCTTTATTATCTGGAAACAGAATAATGCCCGCGTCAAACGAGCTATAAACACGCACATGCGGATTTTATGACGTGATATTTTTATTTCCACAAATCTATAAACCTTACTACCACTAAAGAATTTACTCAATAAATGGAATTCTATATGCTCCACGTTTAAAAAGGAATCGGGTTCCTCTGGGTTGATTTTTTTTCGATCAATATATAGCTTCATAAAGTACGGTATCTGGTTTGCAACACCACCTAGCTGTCAATTTTATTTGACTTCCCTCCAGTTTTTTGTTTTCCTTTATTGTTATTTATACAATAAATCAGTGGCTTGTGGTTCTTACTGAAAGAAATTCTGTCTGTGTCAAAAATTACACCAGTGAAAATATTGGCATATTAGTTATAATTATCCCGTTTTTATTAAATGGGCATTTCGTTAAATTATAATAATGTAAAGCAAAAATATAACGTAATTACATAATGAATGCATTTTTTTATTAAACCATAAATATATAATAACATTAAAATTATATTTTAATTTGTGAACATACATTAAAGATTTCATTATTTACTTTGTTGAATTTACAAAATCAATGATGATTGACAGAAACTTACCTATAGTGTACGTATGATAGAATTTAAAGTAAATGTTGTGCACTAATAAACTGGCTATGTGCACGAAGGAACTGAAAATTGAAAAGCCAATATCAACGATATAATCAATTAATGAAATACGTCTTTTTGTTAAAAACTAATTTTTGTTAAGTTCTCTAGTTAATGTATAAATATCGGCTTTAAATATCTTTCCAGAAACAATTTTAATGAAATATAATATAAATAATTATTTATACCTATATGTGCATCTTTATTAGCTTCTTTAATTTTTATATTAAAAATCGTACTTGGTTATGTGACATTTTAAGAATAGGAATGATTTCATATAATTTAAAATTGAAATTAAATAACAGTGCGTATATTTTAATGCAAACAATATTTTATTTACATGCAAATCACTTTAAAACATATTTAACATGAATAAGTCCATTAGAGGTAAAAAAACAATTTCATATTTTTTATGTCTGATATTTCATGATTATTTTTATTTTCAAATGTATTTACTAAACTAATTGTAATTTGCATTTTTTTTATTTGTAGACATTTATTCTACTTATACGAAGTATAATAAATTTTAATTATAAATTTTCAAATTATAACGTATAAGGTATGATATATCGATGAAACACTACATAATATAACATTACATTCAATATTCAATACAATTGATTAGTGACTTATAGTTACGCCATTTGTGGAATCATTATACAGGGTGTTCGTACATTATAAGAACATATTTCAAGTTTTGTTTGAAAACTTGACAATGAATTATATATTTACGACAAATAATAATCAATATTCTACTCTATTGTCTTATATTGTGCCAACTACCTATGTAACCGAAAAATCTTGTTATTTGTGTAATCTGCCATTTTCCTACTTTAATTGTGTTTAGTTAAATCTTCACCGTATAAATATGTAGGCAACATGTTTACAATGTATCTTATAATCTTACATGTCTACAATCTAAAACTTAAATATTAATCTATTTATTTATCAATTAAACATATTTTTGTTGTATTATTATTGTGTTAAATAATTGAAGATATTTTAGGCACACTGTACTTTTGGTATATTTAATTTCAAAAACGCTAAATGTATTAAAAATGACCTTTTTTAATTTTTACATTAAACACGAATAAAATGTTGCTGCTTAAAATACATTAACAGTTTTCTTAATTGCAGTATGAGACGTATATTTCCAGAAATTCGAATATATATAGTAGTATATCATTTTTTCGAAGCGTGATATTATTATGTTTGCAGTAGTAATAAAAAGCTGAATAATATATATATTGGTTTCAGCGGTTAGTCATGCACAAATAAATAACTAAAATGTAGAAATAGTTAATATATTATTTACTTCATATGGAGGATATAAATATAATTATTCTAAGTTTTATAATCTTTATTTTTACAACATTTCATTCTATAAAAATCTATATATATATCCATATATATTATATTTGTAGCTACTTATACCCAACTGTTATTATAAATACTACAGTTTAATTTCGTGTATATTATAAATCTTCTGCCCAAAATGAAAATTGTTGAATGACGTTCACACATGTATACCTTTTCATAAGTCATCTTTTTCATTTCAATTTTAGTGTTTTTTCTTCAGTGACTTGCTATCGATTAATCACAAAATTTCCATGCTGCTCTATTTTCAGTAAACGGAAGTCTACTTAAATTGAGCTCTATTAAAAGCTCAGCGCTATAATTGAAATGTTTAGCGTTTTCTATTTATTCTTGAATGTTTCGTTTAAATCCCGGTTAATTTCTCTCGTTATTATTTTATGTTTACCTTTGCCGCCTATTAAATTGTCTTAATTGTATAGTTTGTACCTGAATCCCATGAAGCTATGAATCTTGAAAACCATTGTATATAATATAGAAAATTATTTTTAAACTCCAATATAGGCAATTAATTCCTTTATCTTACAGTATTGATTTATTATTCTTTCCTCTCGCTCACAATTATTATAGTACAATTTACGCTTCCATATATTTATATACGTGTGTGTGTGTATATTCAATGTCGTAAAAAATATATGTTGTGTTGATATAGTTAATATTGTTGCACGCGTTTTTCGCTAATTGTTGTGTGCACCAATATTGATCCTTAGTGTTAGAAAGGCATAGTTCATCAAGCATTTCTGTAGCTCAACTATATTTTACGCGTTATATAACTGTGCTTCCTGTTGTGGAACTAAAATTCAATCGTCCTTGAATTAAAGTGCTTGTATATATTATGTTTTACAAGCATTGTTGAAAGTATTGAAATCCCCCTAATTTCATAGTAAAGCATTTGTTAAACAAATGTGATGACTCCTCTAAAACAACTTTTTTACAATTTTGTTGTATAGATTTTACTGATATGTAGTATTTTCATTTTAGGCTTAATCCTAAAATGTTTTTATTTACGTTGAACTTTAATTAACTAAAATTTTGCTTTATGAGATGCATTTATATATATGAATGTTTTTTAGTTTTATTTATTGTTTTCTATGAATTAGAATCTTTGCTCCTCCATCAAATATATATAACAATATTATTTCTCCGTTTTTTAATTCATTCAATTTTATAAACTTCATTAAATATATGCTTATGTATCTATATATTTTATACACTATTGAGTACATATTAACTTATTTTTATATTGTGTCATATAGCTATTATGAACTGCAGCATCATATGGTCTTACAGTTATTTTTTGTGTTTAATAATTAATTCAACTAATAATATATATTCATTTGAGAAATTACCTATCTTTAAAAATTTCCCTCTGGAAATCAATAATTTTATTAACCTATCTTTTAAACCTTTCATGTGCAATACCTACAAGTTTCAAAGTATAATCGAATATATAGCATTTTTGTATTATTATTTGAGTTGGTCACAACAATAGGAATTTGAATAAAAAATTACTAAACAATTGTTTTATTTGCCTTTATTACTGATACAAATGTAACTATCTACATATATAAGACGAAATATAAATATGTACATATATACTTTAAATCAAACGAGCCAGAGATGTGTATTCATAAATTTTCTGTTTTTATTCAGCTGTCACAAAAGCACACAAGGATAATCCAACAGAGTCTGCAATTAAAGCTAGGTCATTTCTAATTAACTCTAAAAGCGGAAAGACTTGCGTCTGATATTTTCTCCATTGTAGGTTTCTTGGAATATACAACAATCACTCCACTTCTTCAAACTTCTCTCTTTTCTGATTTAACAGTTAACTTTCCTAATAAGTCAATGTAGGCTGTCAATTTCACTTTTCGATCCTCACCTCAATTAAAGAAATCAGTTGTCTTCATATTACGAGGTAGGCGGTATCCTCTTTTTCATATTGGAATTGAACAGTTGTCAGTGAACTGACCGATATGATCTGTCAGTTTTCCGATTTTCCAATATCTTCGTTCATCAATTTGTAAAGTGTAAAATTCCCCGAAAGTAATTTGGACAAATCTCTGTTTTCATGGAACTTGCAGATTCTTCTCCAATTTTTTATGTAAAAACAAAATAATTTCTCATTTTGAAGTAAACAAATACTAATTAAATTAGATTATTCAAAATGTTAAGCTCGCAAAAAGTCTTACTTAGAAAACTATGAACGATATTATTCATTTTATACGCAACAGTTTTTGTTAGTTTTGGTCAATTATGAAGATATTGTTAAAATATATTTCACATAAATGTTTATCAATATATATTAGTATTAAGTATTTTGGATTCTAAATTCTGCTAATAGATAACATTCCTCTCTTCTCACTTAATTCATTTTTGGACATTTGATTAACGCAGCGTTAAAAATAAACTAAAATATATTAGTCTGCTTCTTAATGGATATTCAAACAATTATTTATAGGTTAAAATCTCATAAGAATCAGCTGTTAAGAAATGTGTTTTTAACAACAATGTTATATTTGTCATGTTTATATAGGTAATGTTGATTTTAAGGCTTTATTTAAAAATAATTTTCTTACAATATAATATTTTTATTGACAATATTTTTTTAGTATGTTATGTATAATTTTTTAGCAAAAAGGTGATTTTAGAAATCAAAATTTCTCTTATTAACGGAGATCTTTAACGACCTGATACTTAAAATTTAATGCTATTCATGTTTGAGATAATCGTTTTTTATAAACAAAAAAGAAGTCAAAGTCAATAAAAGTCGAAGTTGTCTTTTTATTGTTTATATGCTCTTGGACGAGGTAAAGACATTTAAAAATATGTTGGTACATATATGTATCCTTTCTTTTAAGACACAATTAGATTATTTTACTGATTTTAAGAAAAAAGTTATTGTTAGGTTTTTTTAATCGATTAAAAATAACGTTTTCTTACGTTTTGATATTATATTTATTTTATATTTTAAGATTATATAGTTTCTATGTTAAGGTTATATATTAAAGTATGTTTTATATATTCATCACAAAGTTCATGTTGATATTTTTTAGTTTGTGTATAATATTACACATTATTGTTCAGACAATTTTTATTGCAATAACTATAGTTCAGCCAAAGACATTTAAATATTGACTAATAATTATAACTAATAATATATTTAATATTGTTTTATCTAAACTCTTTGAATTCAATTCAACTTTATAATACACAGACTATGTGGGGAGTTGGATATTATCAGGTAACGTATTGCGTCATTCTGTTATAGAGATACGTCATTGCATAACAGTTTAAATATACTGAAATTACCCTATATAGTTAAAAGAAACATGAATATACTTTCTGTTTTAATGAATTGCGAATCGGGATTTTTTTTAAATTGTAAAAAGGAAACATTGTTTTGAAACTTTTATTTTTTATGTCTCTTAAAAATTAATAACGTTAAAACTAAATTAATTTATATAACCAGGTTTAAGAAAAGTTAATTTTGCATATAATATTAATACTACTTTCATTCTATTTATTTCTTTTCCATTTCTTAAACTGACAACGCAGTGCATTGTATGCAGAATCATGGAGAATTGAAATCCAGTCTTCTTGTTAAACTATATGGTCTCGTTCTTGAAGCCCAAACAAATAACTAAAACGTGTTAACACTGTTCTGAGACAGTACAAGTATAGTGCATTCGTCAATTGTAGTTTCAAAAGGCTTGCTTACTTAGCCAGTCTTGTTGATACTTAGTTTTATTGAAGTTAACAATAAATATAGGCGATATTAATAATAGTTACAGCCTGACGTCTATAAGCTTACCTTTTAGACAGAAACAACTATTTTGAAGTAATCAGCAGCAAACAAAATAATTTTGATATAATTCGGATGTTAGCATCATTATGACACCTGCGTTATCACCTGTCTGAGATTGAGATAATATTTTTGAACCAATTAATTGTAAATCTTATATTATAATTTAATTTAGCTGCCGAATCAAATGTTACTTTATATATGCTCATAACTCATAGGATATTCTTGTTATCTAGTGTAGTATAATCTCACCTTACAGTTTCAGCTTATAACATAAGATAAGTATTTGATAAGATAAGATAATTTTAAAATAATAACTGCTACAAAATCTGCACGAAAATTGATCAACCAAAAAGGTTTGTTATTAGTTATGTCTTGGTCAGAATTATACTATGTACTATAATGATATACATATTTGTTTATGTTTCAGCGTTTTTTGAAACATAGTTTTATTGTACCAAATTAAGACCAAGAGTTCTAAATAAAATATATTTAAACTAGTTGAAATATACTAGTAGAAAAACTATTTGAAATATATTTTATTTATGTACTTTATGATCAGCCTTTATTTGGTATAATGAAAGTTTTTCTACTTTACAATATAATTTTATCGAGTGAAATTAACGAGTATAGAAAAAATTACTAAAGCAAATACTAGATATACATATATTACAAATTACAAATATATAAATTTAGTATGTATTTTAATGTTTAAGATAGTAAATACTGAGCGTCTCTTACAATCGTTAATCATGCACTATAGGTGCGACATATGGCCATCTGTATGATTGCTAAAGCAGAAAAGCAGAGTGATAAAATGTGTAAAATTTATAAATCGTCCGATGTACAGACAGCGATGGAGAATGTAGCATACATACCTATCATCAGTGATAATAATAATGTTTACAGAAAATATACTCCTAAAATTCAACGTTCTTATGTGTGAAATCCCGAATAAAAATCCCGATAGTTCACCAAAATGTATTTTATTTTGTATTGCATTTGTGTCGAGTATAATCTGTGCTCCTGTTTACATTACTGCACACATTAAAACATTTCCAACAGGATTTCTTGAATACAGTTATAAATTAAGTGGTTTAAATAATCCGTATTTTCAATGCACGCCGACTTTTTTTACAATCACCATGAGTAACGGTGCTTTGCGTTTGATACGTCGAGCAAATATTATTGTTCCAAAAGGAGACGTTTTCAAAGAAACCTGTGCTTTTTACTACACATAAACTTTCACATTTGGTGTCTATTATTTTTGCTGTTATCCAAAAGTGGAGCCAGGTATACCGTGTGAGTTTATTGTTGACGCCTTTGTTTATCCGCAAACTATCGTTAGTTGTTTGAGAAGTTCATCTCGACAGAGTCCTGATAAGTTATTACAGTGTGCCTTAGTTCTCCCAGTAGAACTCGCCAACTCGATAGTATGATTTGCACCGTGTATGTGGCACAGTGTAAGATCGCTCACTGTTTGCTTATGCAAGAGAACACACGAGGCAATGCAAATTGACCTGTTGACATAAAACTCCAGTTTTAATCAAAGGTGAATTCAATTTAATGCTGCGAAATAATTTCTGTAAAATATCTTTCATTGATATGCACACTTTCGTTAGTTATATTTTAGTATTATGTTATATATAATATTACTGCTATATCGGTGCTTGATTTATTATTTCAGTTTTTAATAACGATATATATATGTATATCAAATTTAAACGCCAAAATATAATTAGTGAAGGAAAGAATAAAACACGTTTAGAACATAACACAGAAGGCAAATTATAGACATTTGAATTTTCACTAAATCGTTATAAAAAATAGGACCAGATCAGAAACAGGCCATCTGGATTACCAAATTATGATGCTGCAATTTTATTTTAAATTTTGCACGTATATGTAACGTCATATGAATTTATTGTGTCAAATTTCAAGCCATTTGATATTATCAGGAAAACAGTTTTCTGAAGACAAAACATCAGAAACACTTTGTACACTTGAGCAGAAACACATCTGTACACTTGAGCAGAAACACATCTGTACACTTGAGCAGAAACACATCTGTACACTTGAGCAAAAACACATCTGTATACTTGAGCAGAAACACATCTGTACACTTGAGCAGAAACACATCTGTACACTTGAGCAGAAACACTTTGTACACTTGAGCAGAAACACACCTGTACACTTAAGCAAAAAAACTTTGTACACTTGAGCAGAAGCACTTTGTACACTTGAGCAGAAACACTTTGTACACTTGAGCAGAAATACATCTGTACACTTAAGAAAAAACACTTTTTACACTTAAGCAGAAACACTTTGTATACTTGAGCAAAAACACTTTGTACAATTGAGCAGAAACTTTTTGTACACTTGAGCAGAAACACATCTGTACACTTAAGCAAAAAAACGTTGTACACTTAAGCAGAAACACTTTGTATACTTGAGCAGAAACACATCTGTACACTTGAGCAGAAACACTTTGTACACTTGAGCAGAAGCACTTTGTACACTTGAGCAGAAATACATCTGTACACTTAAGAAAAAACACTTTTTACACTTAAGCAGAAACACTTTG